>CAICTM010000830.1:5128-46171 GCA_903772945.1 Seminavis robusta
TCAAAGTCGGTTCCTGTTCACTCTGAGCATGGGACGAAGGAGGATTTTTTCTCAATCTAGTAGCTATAAATTTGGCTTGTAAATCCATTGTTCTTTGAACGCACACATTCGAATCATGCCGTAGTCGGTCAACCTTTTTTGCTTCAATGTAGAGTCATCATCAAACCATTGCCAAGTGGCCCAAGCATGATTTGTAGTCGATCAACCTTTTTTGCTTCTATGTAGAGTCATCATCAAACCATTGCCAAGTGGCCCACGCAGCTGCATCAAAGTCGGTTCCTGTTCTGAGAGCATGGGACGAAGGAGGATTTTTTCTCAATCTAGTAGCTACCAATTTGGCTTGCAAATAGACCACTCTGTAGTTCTGGTGCTTCACTTTATTTACAGTAGGTCTGTAGTTGTAGTTCTAGTGCTTCAGGCTTTGTCCTGTGCATGCATTGATTTGATTGAATTCAAGACCATGACGAATTTGCGTGTTTGAGTCGAGTCCAGTGAGTCAAGCGCACGTCAATCGGCCCAAGCATCGAATCGAATCCACCTTCCTTCATGTGGGCTCGAAAAAGCACTAACACCAAGAAGACGACGACACACTGTTACTTGTCCTTCTCTTGTAACGCATATCGTTGTATACAGACTACTCTCTCTTGAACTACATGTACATCGATAGGCCACGTCGATTCGCCGAGTGATTCGCAGCATCAATTTGGGCGGCCCAAGCAAAGAGCAATCACGCAAGCACCTCCTTCACGTTGCACCGCACCGCTCCGACTTGACTTGACTCTTGTGCACAACGACGATCGACGCGACGCGACGCGACGCGACGCATCTAGTTGCTTGTAGAGTGACCAAAACAAAGAGCAATCACGCAATCTCTTCCTTCGAGAGACTCGACTGAGTCATCGGCATTGCACAACTCGTCGACCCATCGGCATTGCACCGTTCGAATCACGCTAGCATCGCACCCATACAACTCGGCTTTTTCGACTCTTGCGATACAACGACGATCGACACGACGCATCTAGTCTAGTTGCCTGCAGAGATTCGTGGAGACCAGAAAGACTCGATTCGTTCTTCCACCATGGACGGCGTCGAAATGTACGGATCGCCTCTTCTTACTACTATTAGTCGCACTGACAACAAGGCAGCTCAACCACCAAAGATCCAGGCAGTCCTCCCTGGATGCATTTGTCAAGGGCAGGTTTGTTCTTTCTGTGGGCTTCAATCTACATGAAGGTGGCTATTTTGGCATTTAAGAATACAGTCGTACCTCAGAGCTGCGATTTGGCTGCACGTTTCTTGGTGGTAGATTGGATAGGTGCTTCAATGTACCAAGTGCAGAAGCAGCCACAGAAAGACTAGTAGCTGCAGAGTTGAAGGAATTGCTCATGAAAACGTGTGAAATGAAAGGAACTTGCCCTGGAGGAAGAAGAAGCAGCATCAGCATAGTGAGTAGCTATAATGACAGCAATGACAGCAAAGCACAGCAGAGTAGTAATTCAGCTTTTCAGATCGGATCCCCACCAAGGAAGATATCACGTTGAATTCTGCTGGTAGCAAACTAATTAGGTGTCTGCAAGTTTGGGGGCTTCCTATGAATCGCATGAACACAGCAAACGAATTTGATATTCATCATGGCATATGGCATAGGGCTGTTGGCAGCTACTGGTATATTCTGGATAAAACTATTCTCGAATGGACGAATGGAGGACCCTTTGTTGTTCTGTCCCCGAAGTAGTCTAAGTGTTCTCTCGGTTCTAGATGGTGGTCGGTTCCGTTTTCCAGCCAAAGAGCGAGATCTTCACTTGCAACTACTTTAGTATGGGTTGGTTGCTGGTTACGGCTGGATCCTGAAAAGTAGTGTTCACCTCCAGGAGCGACTGCTGGACAGACCGGGGCGTACAACATGTACCACCAGGCAGGCAGCTTCTCGAGTGGCAGTCCTCTTGCTGGTATCTGAGCTCGCTGTGCTTGGATTGATTCTGCGAGGCTGGCTTGTACGGTAATGGCTGTCAGACTTGCTTCCGGCTACACCGGCATCTTTTTTGACTTTGAGGAGCTCTCCACTTTCCGCGTTGCTCTGTCTAGCTAGACACCGTTTCAACAGGATGGCCATCACTCTCAAGCCGAGTACGGTACCGGTACGGTACCATACTCGGCTTGAGCTACATGTATCGATATCAAAGGGGTGCCCATGTGCCCATCACTGGTTCTATTAAAATTTTAAAAATAGCTACATGTACAGTCGTATGCATACCGGTAGATGGCCATATGGCCATAGATGGCCACTACATACGTGTTCTCGTTCTCGTCTCGGCTACTTATGCCGAACAGTACGAGATCTTCAGTACATTGAGACATGTTTAGAAGCGTTTCTTTGGAGCAAGCACAAGTCCTTCGAACATTCCGAGAATCATCATTGTGTGATTATACGTGAAAGCTTGCGTGAGTAAATGGATTGTTCTTTTTCTCGCAATTGTATTTATTGCCTATTTCTCCTCTATGTTCACTTGGTCGACGTGTTGACCACCCAAATTGTCTTTTGGCAATTGGGAGCTTGCGAGCTCCGCCCCCGAATGACCAGCTACTAGTACAGCATCTCAGGCAGTCTTCTTGGCCATTGGCCATTGGGGCCGTTGTTGACCATCAAGTACTAGTAAGTCTTCCCCAGAGCGCAGAGCCGAATGCTGTTGGTGACCAAGTTACCAAGTTTCACGGTTCACAAGGCTGTAACAAAAAAGGCACAAGATGCTTTCATTGAGAAGAGCTTATTATTACTGAGCCAACCCATCCAACTATTTCTATTACTTTTGAAAGCGCCAGTTAGTTGGTTTTTGAAGAGACAGAGAGAGTGAGAGCAAGCAAATGGTGGTGAAGAACATCATCTATCCGCACTCGGTGCGTGCCGATTATAGCACCATGGCCGACTCGACTCTGGACGACAGCGCTTCTGCCATTGCCATGTCATCGACGAGAACTGCAGATACGCACATGACCAAGGATAGCATCCGCGCGTTTCTGATTGACTTCTGCATCGACGCCAAGACGCTGTACGACAAACCCAAGGAATGCTGGGAAGCCTTTTATGAGAAAACGCACCATCCCGAGTACACCCATATCCGCAACTCGGGAAATGCGTTGACATCGCAAGAGTTTATCGACATGCTTACGGGGGGTGTCTTGGTAGGCACAGATCTGCAGTTGGTCTCGATTGACAAGATCGTCTTGATGGCGGGTGGACGATCTGCCGTCGTGACCTACACGATCGATCAGCACTTTGAGTACAAGGGAGTACCCAATTCGGATCGATGTGTCTACACGTTGGTATTGGAAGAAGTCGATGGAGAACCCAAAATGGTACAAGAGCAACGATCCAACGGCATGCCAATACCAAAACCCAAATCCAGATGGCAGACCAATGCAGATACAGAAGGACATCACAATCATATCGTAGACTATGTCAATGATGACGACAGCGGCAAGACACACGGTGAAACCATCAAAAGCAACGACCACAACAGCCACAACACTCCCAAACCGACGAATGACCAAGTCACTCATCATCATCATAATAACAGTCATACGCAGCCACCCAAAAAGCCAAGCACTAGGAGGCGGTCCGGGACATCCTTGGTCAGTCTCCACGAAGAAGCAGACGATGCACCGGCTGCCACAGATCCCTCCAATCACATGACCATACCACCAACACCACCCAAGAACTCGTTCACCTTAGTTCCGACACCCGAGACATCATCATCATCGTCCACTGAAAAACACCACCAGAGACAATCGACTACGCGTACTACGAAAGAAGAACCCACATCTCCCAATCATCCAACACCCAAAAAAGCCAACCGAGAAACCAAGCGAACCAGTTCCTCGTGTACGTCGTCCTCCCCAACCCACCGACACAGAAACATTTTGCGCGGCAACGACAAAGTCAAGCCTCTGCCCTCGAGATGGAACTCGTGACGGAAATCTTATTTTCGAGCGTGATCTACTGTACACTTACTTTGTTTTGAAAGAAAGACCTGGTGATGATTCGATTCTGCCCAAGGTATGCCGGCAGCTAGCTAGCAAGTAGCCAGCTAGCTACTGTAGCTAGATAGTACCGTAGGTTGATTCGACTCGATTGCATCGAGACGGCTCGACGATGGCCAGCAAAACTTTCGTTCCTTTATTCCGGTCTCTTTGGGTCCAAGCTTGCCGCATTTTTAGATTAGAGGACCTGCAAATTACCTATAATAATAGATGCAATCATTAGAGATTTGGCTCTTCCATCGCTGTCTGAACTGGACTGGATTGTAAGAAAATGCTCTCCAAGATCTCTTTCCGACCAAAGAGTACGGTACTACGATAATGTAGTGTCAACACTGTGCATTGGCGGCTGTTGCTCCTCCAGCTAAAGACGGCGCCGTACGGTAGCACCGCAGCCCCACGGAGGTGCCTGGAGCTGTGCTTGGTACAATCGTAGTGCCTCGACTCAGTCATGTCGTGTGACCACAGCCAGGGCACTTGAAGCAAAGACACAACAACCGCAACTTCCATCCGTACCGTACAGGTGGTAACCACCAACTAGCTAGCTATCTTTCTCGTATCCCATCACGTCTACCACAGATGCTTCCAATAAACCCATTTTATGCTCTCAGAAGCAACCTCAGAGGAAGAGTACCTCAAACACAGAGATCTGATTATTGTGACACTATACAGAAGCCACAAAGGATCAAAGATGGTGGCGCAAGGTGCTCAGCAACCCTACCACTAGCTACATTCTACAGTGCAGCTTTGTCCACTGTGCCCAAGCAGAGTACTGGTTGGTAGAATGGACATGCAACGGTGCTGCTAGCCAGGAACGGTCACCTAGAAGCGCTGACCTATGCCCATGAAAATGAGTGTCCTTGGGATGGAGAGACATGCAGCAGCAATGCTGCTCTCAATGGCCATTTGGAATGCCTCAAATAGTACGCCCGTGAGAATGGATGTCCATGGGATGGAGACACATGCAGTGATGCTGCTCACAATGGCCACTTGGAAATCCTGGAGATTGCCCATGAACATGGCTGGGTGTGCGTCCGTGGGATGAAGCCACATCCAGGGAAGCTGCTGCAAAAGGTCATTATTTGAAGTGCCTGAAATATGTAATTTTTAAAAAACAGATAGATGATAGATGTCGTCTGTAGGATTGCTTAGAATGCTTCTATTTGGCTGGAAATGGAAATTTGAAAATGCTGAAGTATGCCCATGAGTAGAATGTTTGTTCCTGGGACTCAGCTTCATGCAGCAATGCTGTCAAAATGGCCATGTGGGGAATGTGCACACATGAAAATGACTGTCCTTGGGGTGAGTTTGTATCCAGGGAAACTGCTCATAGTGGCCATTTTGGAATGCCTCAAACACTCAATTGAAAATGGTTGTCGGTGGGATGAAATGCTCTGCTGAGAACTGCACCGGTACCGGTAGATGGGGATGTGAAGAATTGGGTTCAAGCTCCCATACGGGGTATCACCGAGCAATGCATGAAGATCCCATTATCACGGTATATCTACGTAGCCACTTGTTTCCCTCCTGGTGATTTGATGCTCTCTTGCTTTGCACCAAAGGGAACTACTACAATCTATAAAGAGGATGTCATTGGCTCTAGCTAGCTGGTTAGATAGTCGTCTACTTCGTTTAGAGTCAAAAAGCACATTGGTAAGTTATGGCCAGCGATTGATGGTCCCAATACATGCAGCAAGGATGTCTTCGCAGCCAGCTCCGCAGATTAGTACCGGTACAGAGCCAACAGGCAAACCAGCAAATTTCAAGCCAGCTAGCGAGAAGGCGCATCATTCACTCACAAGACAAACTCGTTTTTAAAAATCAAGCTACAACATGACTACTAAACCTCGTGTTTGCCCTTTCCGGGGGCATCCATTTTGGGTTTTTTGGAATCCGGACTGGTCGGTTCCGTAGAATCGTTGGGGAATGCCTTTTTCATGGCTGACTGTGGCTTTTGGGCATCAATCTGATCATGATAGGGTCCAAAGGCCGTCAAAGCCTGGCATGTGGATCCGGAATTGCAGGATTGCCCGGTATGAGGACAAGGTGTGACGACCAAATCGGCAAAATGTTGTTGAATGGCTTGTTCCAGACATGCAAATACAAAGTCGTGTCCATCCTTACTAAAATGGAGTCCATCGGAAAGGAATCGCTCCCATTTTTCGTCGGTTTGAAATTGTTCCCATAGATTCAAACAGGGCAATCCCAGTTCGGTGGCGACCTGTTGACATGCGTTGGCGTAGATTCCACTGTTTTCCAAGGTCCGTTCTAGTTTGCCCGTGGCATTGTCCCCGTAACGTACTTTTTGATAGGCGAATCGCTGTTCGTGACAGACGGGAGGTGGCGTAATCAACAAAATGTTGTTTTGGCTCATCCACTTGAGGCTTGTTTGTGCCTTTTTGACGAGTGTTTTGAGATTTGTAGAATAGTCTTGAACACTGACGTAATGATGTGGATTCAAATCGGGGAGCGACGCATCGTTGGCTCCAAACCAAATGGTACAAAGGACGACATTGTCGTGTGTTTCTTCTTCCGGCAAATGGCAGTACCACGCGGTGTTGTACCCCGACATGCCTCGGTTAACGACATCGGCACGACGCTGGTAGCGATTGGCCAGTTGGGCGATCCAGCCTTCCCATCCAGTTTGAGTGAGCGAATCTCCCCACAAGACAATCTTGGGACGCGCCATTTTGGTTTTGGGCGTCAGACTTGTCTTGTCGGTGAATTCCCCCGCGGCCATGTACGAAAAGTCGACCGATGTACAATCCGTAAAGGCTCCCTTGGCCTCCACAAAGTCTCCCGTCGTTTGGTCGCCAAAGGATTCGGTAGTTTGTAGAGAGAACTCGGTAGATGTTAGCTCAGAGGCTGGTTCGCGGTTGCTTTCCGCTGGAGGGTCCATGGTCGATGGTCGATGGGATAGCCAATCTTTGTACAAGACCAAATAATTGAGAAGCGCGAAACAATTGTGAAAAGATCGATGTCTTGCATCATCCTTTTCAAATTTATTCCGGGTTCTTAAAATCCGAACTTGCAAACTTTCGTTCAGAACCGAACTTAATCGAATTCGGATATTTATCGTTTCTGAGGAGTACGTCAGCAACTGAACTTCAACCACCCACAAGAATTGACCAAAAGACAAACATCAGCACCGGTACAAGCATTGCAACACAAAAGATCGACCATGAGATAGCTGTGTTCTTTAGACTAACTTGTCATTACAGCAACAATGGTATATACTCGAGCCTGCACATTGTATACCTTGGGAGCCATCTGGATCGTTTTCTATCACCAAAAATGCTCTTCATTCCATTTTGTTTCATCCCCGATAAGGCAACGCTGCTTTCGTCACGCCATGGTACCGTATCGACAACAACAACAGCAAGACAGCGACACGGGTAGCAGGAGACGACGCATCATTCCTACGGGCGAAGAGGCTCTACAGTCGGCCATGATGGCTCGCAGCATTCGCAAGCGCCGCAATAGTCGGCGTATGAAAGTACCGCCCAAGATCAAGGATTCTGTGCTGGTACCGGTACCGGTAGACAATGATGATGATAATCAGACGACAATTGCCCCCACAACCGCTTCTCTCCTGGAACAGCCTCTTCGCCTGACGACTCGCAATGGTCGGCTGTACAATGACGTATATCAGGACGATGAAATTGCAGAACGAATGAAGACAACGGAATCCTATCGCCGGAGAAATCGGCTTCTAGACACTACCCACTTGTTGCCACCTGCTACCGTTACTACCCGTATTGGTACTACCAAGACAAAGAAACCAAGCTTGCCAGCAACAAAGATGCAGCCACAGTCTTACCATAATAAGCCAGCAATATCACCACAAGGCATCCAAAGATCCAATGGCATTGATTTACCCTACTCATCCACCATTGAAGCCCTCAAGGTGTACTATCAAATCCACGGAGACCTGGTCATGCCACGAAGATACCTAGTGCCGGCAGAGCAGGTCTATCCCAAAGAATGGCATGGTGTCGATCTTGCCAGTACGGTATATGATATGAAATGGTGGCTCCAACATGTTCAGCAACAACATGAACGGGTACAGGAACTCAACAGCATGGGATTTCTATGGGAACGACTGCAACCCGAATGGAATCTAGTATTGGAAGCCTTGATCACGTACTCGGCACTTCATGGACACGTCATGGTGCCAGGAAAGTTTGTCGTCCCCTATCAAGACACGCAATGGCCCAAGGCTACCTGGGGCATTCCCTTGGGCAATTGCGTCTATCGCATTCGACATCGGGATGATTTCCTCAGAGGTGACACGGCCGATTCACGACGCGATCAATTGGATGGACTCAACTTTGTCTGGGACGTGCAAGAATATAGATTTCAACTATTCTACACGGCACTGAAGCACTTTTCCGATCTCCTAGAAGCAGCAAGAAAGGGAAACACGGCAGCTCTACGGGTACCCTCCACGTTTGTCGTCCCACACAATGACAACGCCTGGCCCAAGGATCTGTGGGGATACCCCCTCGGGGCCAAATGCTCAGCGGTTCGTCAAAAACAGCTCTACGTCAAGGGGCATCCACATCGACAACAGTTGTTGGAGAATTTACGATTTCAATGGCATCGGGGGACTGGTAATGCCAGTTTGGGGTGGTTAAAGGTAATGCATGCCGCTGCCATCTACTCCAAACTGCATCATCGCAATTTGGATGTTCCCTACAGTTTCAAGGTGCCACATCCGCCCAAAAATGCCGACCCAGAGATGAGAGTCGATACTTGTACCGCTGCCGATGACAATAACGTGTGGCCGTGGCCAGGTACGAAGAGTTCATTGTGACACTTACTTGATCTATGAAAAAGAGGACAAAACTGTGCCTTGCTGGTCCACCTCACTTGAACTGTTTTTGCTTACCTTCCTTCAGAGTACATCTGGGGCTTTCCTCTGGGGCAACGGCTCAAGGACGTGCGACAAAAGGACGCCTACCTCAAGGGTAAAAGTGGGGAAACTAGACGGCGTCAGCTTGATGCGCTGGGGTTCAATTGGACACCGAAACGAGGACGACCCAAAAAGAAAGGTTGAAGCAACTACCGGAGACTAGCTACGGCAGGCTAGTCAGAGCCCGCTCTTCTTCTTTGCATGGCGGTGCAGACTTGTCCTGTTTGGAATTGAATGAACCCACGAGGTTCCATACCGACCTGTCGCTGTTTGCTGTAGCGTGGTTTCTCATGTGGAGGGATAGATTCGATTCTCTAAAGATGCTCCCAGGAGGTTGCTATGTCGCAGCTTCAGTTGACAATCCGTTTAGATTCTTCCCAGCATTCTCGGAACGCTGAGACAAATGGATGGGCGGCTATTTCTAAAGAAATATGACATACTCACGACCTAGTGCTAGAGCAATTCATTAGTCGCTGAATAAGATAATAGAAATTCACTGCAAACAAATCAATCTATCACGTAGCAAGGGGCCCCGGATATCCATTGCTTACCATGCATGAGCCATGCCAACGGTTGTTCCGGATTCATTCGAGTTGTGAGACTTTGTTGTGAGACCAAGTGTTGTTGCACCGCTTGCTCATGGTACCTAGGAGGTGCTCCGGCAATCCCCGCGGCGTTATCTCTAAACAACTCCCACGAGCGACGGATCGCCTGTCACAGTACTGTCACGGGCAGTCACAGGTCTAGCCAGCCCAAAACCAACGCTTCGAACGCTCTCACTATTGTTGTTTTTGAATGATAGTGGCAACCTCCCTAAGTACCTTTGTCGAGGAATTCTGTTAACAACGGAGATCAAGGAGAGTCCAGCTCCGCTCTATTGCCACTGTAATCTGACGTTGGAGGTGGCAGTGCCGCCGCAATTTGGGTAGCTGAATTGGTCGACTGATCGTGTCAGGCTGAGCGAGCTGATTGGATCCCCATGAGAAACCAAGAGGTTAAAGCCAGCATTCGACGAAAAGACGGGTTGCTCTTGTCCTCGGCAACGACAACTTGACCTCATTGGTTATTATAGCTCGATAAGAGCTAGAACTTCCCATCGGACGCGGCGAAATTCGGTTGCAATCTTATTCTGCAACCGAGACTAGCCTCCTTGTTTTCAGAATATCATTATCATCATCCTTCATTATTAAAGTCGAACCGGCAGTTGTTGCACCCCAGTTCGGCGTTTAGCCGACTAGGATTTGGCAATCACCATGCTGGAAAACATAATATGTGGGTCCTTGGTGTATGCTGGATCCTGTGATTTGAAACGTCGACAACCGATGCTCTACCGAACTGGTTCTGTGAAGAATCCATTCATTGCGTACGATGACGGGTACCATTGGCCGGATCTGTACACGGAATGTGATGAAATGGTAGAAACCTGTGTGTTGGTGTACCTTTTGGCGGAGCTGAGAAGTCTGGTACGCCAAGGAGAAGCTACGAGCAAGACCGAAAAGGTTATGCAGATGCCGCTCGAGGCCAAAGATCTTATGAGGGTAATCAACTCGAGTCGGGCACTCCTCACAACCAGCTATTCCGGATGTGGAGAGCTAGCAGCAAACAGTACCAAGTTTTGCCTGGACTTGTTGCGAACTGCAGATGAACGATTCATGCGGGTCAAAAAGAGAAGGAAGAAGGAACGAAAACTGAGGTTGAAGCAATCCTCCTCTTCCATACCCGCAGACGACGACGAGTACGGGTCGGGAGACTCTCCTACCGAGGGCAATGATAGTCTGATCAAAGGCAAACCAATAATCTGCCCCACGCTATTCATCTCATTTGACGATGACTTCAAGAAGGAAGAATTATTCTACGCGATTGGAGTGAACCACGAGAGAAGACGCATTACCATGTGTTTCCGTGGATCCGTCGTGTCGAACATTGACTGGGCAACTGATTTCGACTCTCATATGAGAGAAGTCAAAAACCCAATGAAGATGCACAGCTCACAGCAGCCAACCATGAAGGTACATAGCAAGCTCTATGATCTATTGTATGCCGAATTCTCAAGGAATCCACAAGGGGAAGGGGGCGGAGGAACCGGTAGCAGCAACAATAGCACGAGCCATGGCAGAGGGGGCGAGTTGTGGACTGTATTTATGGAGATCCTGCAAAACAAGATTAGACCAGTCACCAACAATTTTCCCGGGTACAAGGTATGTATGTGGCTGCCGTCCATGTTATTGCATGTCAAACTGCGTGAATCCTTGCTAACTTGATTGACGACATCCGATGTCGGTATGCTCAGCTCTACATTACTGGTCACAGTTTTGCAGGAGCCCTCGCTACACTTTTTGCTTTCTTAGCCGCTGCAGAGCCTGATGCTATCATTCCCAAGCCTGTCACTTGCGTGTCAATCGCCTCCCCTTACGTAGGGGACGAATCGTTTCGACAGGCACATCAAATGCTCGAAGGATTAGGAAAGCTTCGACATTTGAGGGTGAGCAACCACAAAGATGTTGTTACCGCATCTCCCAAAGTTTCATTCCGATGGAGATTCTACGATAGTAGTGCTAACGAGGACGGAGGTGGGCATGTGGGATCCCTCTTCAAGCACGTGGGTATGAACTTGAGGTTGTATCAATACGTGAAACCGACGCACATGGAGGACGGGGCTATCCCGTCTGTGCCGCCGCCTTCCTACGAAATATCCTACCCAAAGGTTCCCTTTGGATTCTTCCTTATGAATTACTTTGATGAAATGGCACGAGGTTGGGACCAGAGTCCTTTCGCAAACCTCAGCTGTAACCCCGTGGAGTACTGGACATGGCCTTGGCACAACATTCGCGAGTACAACAAGCGTCTGGTCAAGAACAAGGATTCCCTCCAAAAGATCAGCCTCAACGATCTGTACTCCAGAAAAGACATTGTGGGGAATCTTGGCTCTCAATTCTGAGCTTGCTTGCTTGGCGTGAGTAAGAGGTCAGACTGATAGCTAGCTATTAGAGATCGGATACAATAGTGTATTTTTTTAATGAGGACGAGCGGCAAAGTTGAGCGACGTTTCGAGCATGGGTTGTCGCAAGCTTTTGTTTCCCAGAAGCACTAGAGTGAAGCCATTAAGTCGGCATCACGTGGCCTGCGAACAGATCGATGTAGTCTATCTTATGAGAAGACGTACTGCGTTACTATCTTTCTCCGTTGTTTGAATCGCCAGCGTCTTGAGCAATTGTGCTCCAATCGCAGTAGTAGTGCCTGGTACTAGCTAGTACCAGGTACCAGCTAGTACCAGGTAGTGGATCGTCTTCTCTGTGCTCTCCGTTGGGTATCTCCGAGTGCGATCGTAGGGAGGGACGACCAAGTCGCCCCAACCAAACGACGTTCCGGTACATTATCCATCCCAGAAAGAGAAGCAGAGGGCGACCCAAGAAGGCCACTCCAGAGAAACAGAGTCTGGAAGTGCTGAAAGGGACCAGCAACCCAACGTTACAGATGTGATATTCAAAAACAGCGGAGATAAAAGCCGGCATCGAGCTGCATAGGCGGTGGATGGTCATGCAGGTTTCCGCGTTTGCTCGGTCACACTTCCAACAAGCACGTCGGCCCAGCTGCTCTGCAAACTTGCAAGAAGCAACCAAGTGGGAGTCGAGTGTCGTCGCGGCTCGATAAGCTCGCAAACGGAAACTTAAATTTTCCATCACAATCACTACAAACAAAACCCCAACAAAGATCAGCAAGTACCCAAAATGAAGTTCACGATCTCCTTCCTTCTGCTCATCGCGTCCCAAGTACATGTAGAGGCCACCTTCACTGTCGCGGCTACAGATACGGCAACGGGTCAACAAGGAGCTGCTGGGTGTACATGCGTTGTGCCCGAAGCCGTATCTTTGTACAACCACTATCACTCTGTGGTTGGCAAAGGTGTATTGCTATCTCAAGCCAGCCCTCCTGATGCAGACTCTCCGGTCTACAGCAAAGCGCATGAATTGCTTTCTGCAGGACAAGACTGCGACACCGTTTTGCAAGCCATCACTAATGACACCTCTTTGGATGGTGAAAGTAGCATTCGACAATATGCATGTGTTGACTCACGTGGAAATGCTGCTGGATACACGGGTGCTGGCATTCAAGAGTTCTACGATGTTTTGCTATCGTTGAACGGCGAGGAAGTGCAACCCCATGCCCAGGTTGATGAACAAGGATCCGCGGGCTCTGTATTCTACAGTGCACAAGGCAACATTGTTTCCAAGAATACGGTCCCACTCTTAAGTGACGGTTTTGAGCAAGCAGAAGGGTGTGACTTGGCCGGTCGCCTGTTTCGTTCTATCGTTGCCGTCGACGATTCCAACAATCAAGCACGCGCGAATGGCTCGAGCGAGGACACCAACTTTGAAGGGGATGTCCGATGTGAAAATGGTATTGGAGAAGGTATTATTCCAGGGTACGGTGTTCTCCTTATTCCATTTTGTGGTTGTGTTGTTTTCTTGCTCACCGTAAACTCATCACCTCTCGTTCTCGTTCTACCCTCAAAGATACGGCTATCCCGGACTCCAAGCATACATTCATGTGGAGGATGTGAATGGGAATGAAGTTTTGCATATTGAGAGTCTTCCCGAGGGAGGTGTCAACCCATACGATGAGATAAGAGAAAAATATGCTCAGTGGCGACTAGCCAATCCCTGTCCCAGCCATGACTATTCTTCCAATGCCAATGCCGCGCAATTTTCAATGGTTGTTGGAATGGCTGTGGTGGCTCTTGCCACGATTATGATCTAATTGTTATATAGCTAGTTTTGCTGGTCTTTAGCTGGTCTTTCTTTTTCCCACCCTTTACACAAATTGCCCGTGCAATCAGAGCTCGTTGTAAATTGCTGTTAGAAATAATGCTTGTTGTTCATGTTGATCCCTCAATCCACTCTTGAGGCTGTTGTGGTTCGCTTCAAAAGTACAATGCACTCTAATAATACAATGTTGAGGCTGAAACTACCTTTTTATTGACATGAACAGTATTAGCTATCAGTACATTCAAAATTGTATCCCCGGACAGTGCAGAGCGTACGACCGACCCACGTCACCTTCTATGAATAGACTTGTGGTCAATACTAAAGAAACTTTCTATCCACAGAAGCTTGCTATCCACAGAAAAAGTGGCAAGATGGAAGATATCCCTTATTTGGTGACGATTCCTGTTCATTTTCCTTTCCCTCTCGAATTGTCGAAAGGTCCTCGCTTTCTTCGTCTGATGATTTCCCAACAAGTGGATCCATAACTCGCAATACCCTGGCCTTGAATGGTTCGCTGATGTCGCCATTCTCGCCCATCTTTTCTATATGAGTCTTTGCATTACGAAAGATGCGAGAACGGAACCCTTTGTCTTTCCTCGGAACTGTGCTCCTAGAGTCATCTTTCGAAGCACTTGCACTGACACTGCCGATTGTGCTTTCGCTCGTCGTAGTTTTCGTTTGACATATGGTGCTCTCACGTGTCTTTTTGCTCTCTGTGCTCGACGAATACCTGTCACTCACACTGTCAAAGGATCCACCCGTTTTCACACCAGCTGAAAGCGTATCAAAGTATGTCGCTGCTCGGCTCGATTTGTGTTGGCGAGGTCCATTTGATTTGTTGTTGTGGCTTTCTAGTGCAACTGAAGTTGTCAGGTCTGATTCAGTCCGAGAATAAAAGAACTCGTCCATGTTGCTTGGCGTAGCAGGTGAGTGTTGACGCAAAATCTGATGAGCTGCAGGATGAGGGTGCAAATTCGAGGCAACTGGGTGATGTCCAGTTTGATAACTTGCAGGATGCTGTGAGGACTGCTGGTACCGCGGAGCTCCTTGCTGTAGATTATGTGCAGAGGGCGTTTGACTTCGAGCATTTCCGACCTGGCTCGCATGCATTCCCGCGTGCTGATGATGCACAGAGGAGGGTGCTGGACTATTTCGAGCATTGCCAATCTGACTTCCATGCATTCCTGTCTGGTGGCCATACTGAGAATTCGCTTGTTGCATGCCATGCTGTGATCCAACAGCATGCATGCCATGCTGTGATCCAACAACCTGCCCCCCGTATGACATATGACTTCCAATATTGCTGCTGTGGTCCCCAGCGTTGCGCCCGTATTGGGACTGTGTGTGCTCGACACCATATTGTGATTGTGATCCTATGTGATGAACGGATGCCTGGCTCCCGATGTAGCTTCTATTTTCTCCAGTCTTGTTATGAGTTGCAACGTGCTGCTGCGAAGAGACTGTTTGGCTGCTTGCATGACGGCCAAATTGCGACTGAGTTTGCGCTACGTCAAATTGAGATCCAGCGTGATGCACATGTGATGCGTGTCCTGCAAGATAACTGCTGTTGTCTCCACCGCTTGGCCTGTACTCCAAAGTTCCAACAGGGTCTCGCTGTGCATTGTGACCGTATTGTGAATAAGTCTGTTCCACTCCTTGCATAGACCCTCTATTCTGAACAGCTTGGTTCCCAATGTTGCTAGCATTTGATCCCTGAAACTGCCGCACTCTATCCTTTACCGAAACAGTAGTGGAAACATCAGCCGGCCAGTCTACACCCTGCAGATCTTCTGGTTTGAAAAGTTGTCGAGGATCCTGGTTGCCACGGTCTGGTTGCATGCGAGAAGGCTGTGGAGCTGTTCTACAATTCCGTTGGTTACGGGTGCCCTTGCCATCACCGGCAAACGTAGGTGTCCTGTGCAAAGCAGAATTTCTAGGAGCGCTTGTGGCGGCGTTTTTGGTTTTGGCTGACCGCGGAGTTGTCGGATTGGCATTGAATCTTTCGGGATCAGGATCAGGTTGATGTAGTTTCCCCTTAACGTAGCCCGACGAAGCCGTGGATGAACCCGAAGAGGTGTTTTGCATAAGATCATGCGGTGCATCGCGATCGTACTTATCAGGAGCATCTCTTTTGATCTGGCCTGGTGCATCCCTCTTATGATTCGAAGCATCAGGAGGCGGGTCTTGCTGACTGATTCTTCTGCCATTTTGGGCTTTCAATCCTTGAAGCAACGATTTAATCTCACTAATCTCACCTGCGATTGTTTGGTCGACGCTTGGCTCTTCCCCGGCCAAAGCTTTCCTCCGTTCGATGTCGTTTAGGCGATTGATTAGCGAACCAAGTTGCTCCTGATCGACACTGCCAGTCAGATTGTTGTTCATGATGTCAGTTGTCACGGTGGACATCGTGTCATCCTCTGACAAGAGACTATCGACAAGCGAAAGCTGTCTAGAACGAGCCATGGAAAACGAGGACTTTGCAGAAGGGACTGGCCCATCATACAGCATTCGAGAAGGATTGCGAGACAACGGCTGATCGTTTTCCGAAAACTGATCGTCTCTCAAGAGCGAATCATCTTCCGATTCAATCGAAAAGACAACCCCATCCATGGCAGGATTGTCTGGAAGGGAAGAACCCTTGTCGATAGCCGGCGGGTCGTCGTCGTAGCGACTGTCTTCATCCTGTTGTTTTGTACCGGTCGCTGACTTCGCTGGATGAGAAGATGGGAGAACCAACCCCATATGGCCGCTAGGGACAGCACCCCCGGGCCGTTTGTGTTTACTGTTGCCTTCACTGTGACTTTCCCAGTATTGCCGCAGATTTTCTCTCACTTCGCCGCTGCTATCGCTTGGATTGATGTCGACATCTGCATGGCTTGGGTCGTCATCATCTTCTTGCAATATGCTTCTATGTCGTTCCATTCCAATATTTGTTCTGGAGTGATTGCTCTTCGTTAAAGCCTCGACTTTGTTTATGTTGCTTTCCATCGGCGGATTGGACCTCGAATGGTTGCTACGTGGCTTTGTCTCACCATTGAATTGCGGCTGGGACATGAGCTTTTGTGATTCTGCTCTCTGCATGGCTCGCTTTTGCTGAAAGTATTCAACTGTCTTGGTAACATTTCCGCTTTCCTCGCGAGACGTTTCCGTACTAAGATCCTGTGCCTCAGATTCTACGTTTTGACCCTCAGTGGTAGCAGACCTTTCCCTGATTAAATTGAAGGCCGCAACCCCAATGTTTTGACCATCTGCATTCATCATTTCTCTGTATAACTCATCCTGCTTGTCGGTTGTAACAGTTTCAACAACTATCTCGTTTCTTTCACCTTCATCGTTGGTAGTACCACTCCCACTACATGTCAGTGAGTGTGAGACAGACTCGGGTTGCTTTTTGCCCTCATCTGAACCAGACGTTGAGACTGCCCCCTGTTGCTTTGGTGGCTCTGGAGCAGGTGATAATGTTGACAAGAGAGATTTCTTCATTTCTTCAATCTTCTGGGCCTGAGTGGTGAGCATGTCTGTGAATCGATCTTGGACGGTCTTCAACACGTCACTGTTGTCAGAGTTGACCTCTTGTATGCCCAGGTCGTTAGAGACGGATTTGCTATTCTCAGTGTACATCTCTGGCTGCTCATCCTGAGACTTTTCCAGGTGGGTTTCCTTTTTTGGAATGGGGCGCTCGGGTATCTGAAATTGTCGTGGCTGCGAAGCTGACCGTTCTCGCTGCCCCCTTATTGGCCTATCATGTGAAGATGATTGAACCCCTTCTCGACGCTCGTCTGAGGGACGAGCCTCACTACCATTTCCTCCAGCCACTTCATCCTGTGACGATGACTTCAAACATTGCCGTAGCTCGATGAGCTCGTGTTCATCGGTATAGAGTCCTGACGACTCACTACTGCTGGAAGGTCGTATCCCAATAAACATTTCATCCCCCGAACCAGACATGTATACATCAAAACCACCCTCTTCTTTTTCTTCGCTGCCTTGTGGCTTTACGGATTCACCTTCTGCGTTGCCACCAGATTTGACCGAGGTGGCTCCTCCAAACCTGCCATTTGTTCGTAGAATGCCTTTCAATGGCGTATCATTGCTGTCTTTTCCGGTAGCAGCAGACCTGTGGCTGGCACTTCCCCGCGACTTGTGCGAGACGACATCATTCGTTAGTACTGACTTTCCAGTGGTGGTGTGAGCAGATGGCGATTGTGGAACGGTCCCTCCTTTGGATGCCCGGGAACGTCTAGACTTGTGGGAAGATTGGCTCTTGGCATCGTTGCTGTGGCTTCCCTTGTTAAAGTGCTGTACAAATGCATTCGAGACGTTCTGAAACTGTCTTCCTTCGTCCAAAGCTTTCATGGCATTGTAGTATGCCTCTTCCGATTCAAAGGCGTCCAGATCAGATCGTTGGGAGAAAAGTCCTCCTCGTCTACCACTCATTTTGCCGCTTGTTCTAGATCGCTTGCTATGCAAACTGTCTCCTACACTATGTGTATCATGATGGCTTGATTCTACCCAGGATTGTATTTGAGGGTTGGTTAGTACATGTTGCGGTGTGCGAGCATGCTGTATTGTGTTGGTATCATCATAGAGCCCTTCGTCTTTTCCCGTAGTAACGCCATTTGTGAATTGTGTTCTTCTACGAGCTACGGTTCCTCCTGGCAAGACGCTTGGTTGCTGTTGTCGGTGATGTTGTGGCCTATTATGAAAGGGGTTCTGAGGTTCCCCCGAGTTGATGTACCCATTTAGTTTTCCTGCCCTCCCCATATTATGCTCCCCGCGATCTTCATTGTCCCCCTGATGTCTAGTAGTCCTTCTTGGATGATGTTTGAGCGTCCCTTCATGGTTTCGCTTGGCAGCGGCTTCATGACGAGCTGCCGTCGGCGTGGCAATGTGATTGAAGAGAAACTCAATATCCGAGCCTCCAATGGTTGGCTTGAAGGTTCCAGCTTGTGCCAAGAAGGCTTCTACTTTTTGTGCCTCTTGTAGCTTTTGTCTCAGTTCTCTATGTGTCGTAGAATTCACGGCGGGTACATTTTGAAGAGGCGATGGGGCCAACGGGGCCTGTGGGTTTTGCACTGTTTGTTGCTGTTGCTGTTGCTGTTGCTGTTGCTGTTGCTGTTGCTGTTGCGGGAAGGGAATTTGGTAGTGAGGAGGAGAAAATTCTTCGTCTTGTTCTTGTTGGTGCGACTGACGATCATTTCTTCCTCGTATCAGACCTCCGAGCAATCCTCTCCTCTTGGAGCTGGCTACAGATTGGGACGACGGCTTTCGGTTCTCTTGTTGTTCATCCTGGGTGAGACCGAGTACATGGGCATGGCGTCCGTCGCTTGCGTATTGTTGCTGAAGATGCTGTGGCTGCGTACGATGGGAAGACCGTTGAAACAGTCCCATCGTACAAGAAGGTAGGGTCGAATCCTATAGAACCAATACAAACAACAGGTCCTTCGACCACCATTGCCTTGTTGAGAAATTTCCTTTTTATTTTTGTCTTTTGTGGCCCCGTGGAAGTTGTCAAGTGGACGCCCCGCTGCTTTGGGAAACGGTGGGACGATGTCTAAGTAAGGTTGAGCCTGCCAGCGGTATTTTTTAGCGTGCACAATAAAACCGCAAAGTTGGCTAGACGCTTCATCGATCTTTCGGACCTTGAATACTCAGATATCCTCACCATTTTGCAATTCAAGGGACTTCAAGAGAGGGCAGGGGGAACAAGGCGAAGAACCAAGCTTTTTGAAAAGCAATTGAAGGTACAGTACCGCAATGCTCATTCTACAGCTTTGTGTAAGTCAAATCCCCTGTTCATCTCCACCAAGAGAACGAAGATTGAGGATGTGGACAGCATCAACCAGTACTGCAAGTGCTACTTCCTGCTACCAAATTTGGTTCTTGAACCACTAAATCTGTACAAGTTCTTCCAAAAGGCAGCTCCTCTAAGGATGCAGGTTGACCCTGTCGTGTTGTGGTTGGCTTCCTCCACAACGTGCGGGTGATAGGATCGACACTAACAGAGCACGCTCCAAGCGAGGTTTGCAACAGATTCATTCAGAAAAGTACGAAATAATGTATGTAATAAGGCAAATGCTATCTAACTAAGCATTACTGAGTGCACAAGCAATCAAAAGCCAAAAGCATTCATTGATTACCACTCTGGAGTACAGAAAAAGCCAACCTGTGGGCACTTTAGAATTCTAATGTGATAGAATTCTGTGATCACAGCTTCGTCGCGTGACAGAAACAGGGGATACTTCGTTTCTTGGATCAAGCACACGCAGCAGTGCTCGTTTGTTGACTGACGACTCGACAAGGAGCAATTACAAAACCTGCTCAATAGGGGAACGTTCCACGGGGGAAGTATTTCTTCCTCCAGCGACTTCTTCGAAGCTGACTTGTGTAGTCAGGGTGGATTCGGGTCACTCGTTCCCCAATCTTTGGCTTGACGTTGATTAGCTCACCGCATTGCGGTGTATCTTCGTAGTAACTTCTGTCGTCCTCGCATTCCGATGCTGTGAAATTGCCTGCTGTTGAGTAGCTTGCACTGCTTCCAATGTAGTTCGTGCTTCCGTCAGAAGACTTGTCGGATCCTGTATACGAACTAGACACACTTCGAGACGTCGTCCTGCCCTTGGGTGCTTCCCAAGTCTTGTACCATTCTTCCGTCCATTCTTCGGGGTGTGGCTTGTTCTCCATGGGCATTTCCATGGACTTGGGATGAGCCACTCTTTCTTTGATTCTTTCGTTGCCACGAGTCCTTTGGGCTTTTCCTAGGATCGCGAGTGACAGATTTGACAAGAAGTTAGCAACACATCCACGGACCAAACGAGCGCTCCCTTGCATTGTCACAAAAAATACACTTACCAAACCAATTCTTTGAGAAGCTAATGCTGTGTTCGTGCAAGAAATGCTGTCTCACATCCCGACTTTCCCATGGTGCCGAGTCAAGGTGATGGGGTCGCACCGCCCCCACGGCAGAGGAATTAAAAAGGGAAAAGAAATCGACATCAAAATAACCTGGGTGGTCCTTCGTCCTCTCTTTGTAGATCGACTTCCAAACCAATGTCGGTGGTATAGGGTTTCGTCGACGTCCGCCTCTTCGCTTCACAGTCCTACTCAAGAGTTTTTTCGCCGCTGCCACCCCATTGATAGCCTTCGGTGTCTCAACAGTGACGAAACTCAATTTGCTTTGAATACCACTGGCTGTCCGCGTCAGCCACGACGTTGGGTTTTGCGTCTTTCTCGTCGCTAGGTCCCGTTTACGCAACCACTCGTCGTTGTCGCTTTCATAGCTCAGAGATCGATATGCTTCCAGCAAGGCTGGTGACGGATTGGCATCGTCAACACCATCGTCGCCAGGGAATTTGTCCTGCATTTCGTCGACCATGGAGCCAGATTCAACAACAATTGGGTGTTTGGATGACGATCCTAAGCTTTCCTCATCATCAGCGGAGCTACAGCTGGACAGAAACGAGCTTGAGTGGCCTCCGTGAGACGTGTGGTCTTCGTCATCGTCTTCGTCATCATCGGATATGGTGTCCAGCTTGGGGCCAACCGATGAGTGGTTGTCGTCGCTTTCCGACGATTCTTCGATGGACACGTAGCGTCCTTCGACAAGGCCCCCATCCTCGTCTTCTTCTTCCCAAGTATTGGGATCTTGACTCAATTCGGGCGCCAGGGACTTCTTCACAAAACCTACATCTAGGTCAACTTCTACGTTGTCCGTGTCTTCTTCCTTCTCGTTGTCTGCGATGGAACCAAGCGCCTTGATATCCAAACCCGGCAAATGTCCCCCTTGCTTCAAGTTCGTCATTCGTGAGAAGTATGCAGAGATGTTTTCCTCCTCGTTGACTTCTTCGATGAAGTCAAAGCGCTTGTTTTGGTGCATTCGGGGTGTCGGGTCGTCCCGAGGTGTCTGGATGTCTCGCGACGCTGAGGTTGCATCAGCTTCTTTTGTGTTCAAAGGCTCAACTTGGGGTCGAGAAGTTTCGTTCTGCACCTTCTTGTCGCCCACAGTTGGCTTTTCCCATGAACTCAAGTCAAGGGACTCCTCCTGCAATGATCCGAGGTCTACAGGGTTCACCCAAGCATTTTCTATCCCTTCCTCGACTGTCCCTTCATCATCTCCCAAGTCCGTTAGATCGACATCCCAACCTTTGCTTTGCCCCGGGCTTGTAGGTCGGACGTTGTGGTCGGCATCTGGGTCGATTGCAACGACACGCTCAGATACCTCGGTATCGTTCCTTTCGTCGTCCTCCTGGATGACGACCTCGAATTTTTCTGTTGTAAAAGAGCTGTAGATTTGGCCTTTTGGTGAAATACCGGTACCACTTGGGGCATCAATCGCCTGGATCCAAGTTGTCTGCTCAGGGGGGTCAGTAGCTGTGGTTGCATTGTTGTCACTGGAACCTGTAGGTGATGTGACCCCTTTCGTTGTACCTTGCATTTGAGAAGACTTGGTATGAGCTGGCACTGCTAGTCCCAATTCTGCCGACGAAATCGATTTCATATTCACAACATCTCCCGTCATGGAACCTGATTGGCTGGCAAACTTCAAGAGATCAGGGGGGTGAGGGGCCTGCAAACGGCGCCGTCCTGCTGCCTTCTCTTGCAAATCAGTTCGACGCAAACGGGTAACCTGGTCACTTGCAGGCAAAGTTCTTTCTTCATTAAAGTCATCGCCGGGTCTATGGCTGAGAGGAGATATCGAGCGTTCGACTTCTTCGCTACATGTATGAACTTGTGCAGTCGCTTGTGGCATTGCAGTCGCTTGTGGCGAACTAGTCGCTTGTGGCGTAACAACCTCTTCTTCTATGGATACAGGCAAAGGCCACGTTTGCATCTGAGACAAGCTTTTCTGTATCTCATCAGGCGGCATGTCTTCGACGGTTTCACAGAGCTTCGATTGTGGCTTCTCGATAGGTTTCTTCTTTTCTCGGAACACACTTTGTTCCTCTTCGTCTGATACACCATGAGATTCGGGGACTCGTTGGTTTCCAGAACTTCTTTTGCCCTCATTCAGGTGATTTTTGTATGAACTTTCGAATGCTCCAGTGCCCGCTGCAACCGTTGCGGCTACTTGCAGTGTTTCACCTTCTGCTTCGATTTCTCTGGCCGAATGATATGAGGAGGAACCACCGGACGAATCGTTTGTTTCGCGCTCTGCTTTGGAATGCGATGTCTTCTCTGTGTCGTTCGTAGTCCTTTGCCTGTGCTCGTCATGATCCTCGTCGCTGGTAGAACGATCGGCGGAGGTGACCGCTTCGTTCTCTTCGGGTAGTGGATGGCTTTGGCTTGCATAAACATCCGAAGCGAACGAGTTCTCGCGGTCCTTGGCAGGGAAGGAGTGTCGGTCTTGCTCTCGAGGTGATAAATGGCTTCGGCTTTGATAAACATCTGAAGAAAACGAGAACTTGGAGCTCTTAACGTCGAAGGAATCAGGTCTGTAGCGCTCTCGGGGTGACGGGTTGCTTTGGCTTGTGATGATTTCCGACGCAAAAGAGTATTCGGAGTGCACACCTTCGACTTGACGAGACTTATTTTCACGTCGATGCGCTTGACTCGCATTACCTGTTGGCGATCCGTTCGACGCTTTGTTCTGGCCGGCAATTCTGATGGGCTGCTTGCAAGAGAATATGCTGTCGAGTGAGGCAAGCCAATTCGTCGAAGTGGTTGTCGGAGCTGATATGGCGCTTCCTTCTTCATTTTCTTCGTCAGTTGAAAATTTTCTCTTGAGTCCTTTCCGAAATTTGTTGCGCTTCTGACCAGGGCGTTTCTCCTTACCGACGACAGCCGCTTCTGTTTCGTTCTTGAAGACTTGGCTGGATATTGGTTGTGACGACGCTGGCTGAAAGTCATATTTGACAGAGATGCATTGTTCGGAGGCCACACTCTTTCTATCGTCGACAGACTCGTCGTTGTCAGTGAATATGTTATCGGACTGGCCCATTTGACTTCCAGAGATGTCAGTGGCTGTATCCTCGCCCATGTCAGTTAGCAGAGATGGAATACGTCCGTCTTGTCGCTCGAGTTCCTTGACTTTCTGACTTATCACTCCAGCACCACTGCTGTTTGCACCACTGATGTTTGAATCAACAAAGTTCTTGACCTCATCTAACGTCAACTTGATAAGAGACAACCCAGCTTCTTTTCGGTCCCCGGCCATCTCCGCAACGTCGTTCTTTTGCGCAAACAAGAGCGATTGCATCGGATCCCTGTCGTCTTCGGATTCAGTAAACATCTCGCCAAGTGGAGCGTTAACGAGGGCCTCGAGCGAATCTTGTTTGCTGAGATCCTTGTCTTCGCGGCTTCCTTTCGCCACGTCTTCATCTCCAGAACCTGCGTATTCACCAGGAGGGTTGATACTCCCAAGTGACGCCGCCTTCATGACGCTGTTGGGGTCCTTTGTTATACGCCCGGTGGCATCGCGGTCTTGTTCTTTGCTTCCGTCTAAGATATGACTGAATTCTCGTCCAGAGGACTTGTTGCGGCCTGTTTCGCCGTCAGATCCATCCTCTCCGTCGCTCTCCACCGTGACCCCAAAGTCAAAGGCCCGAGAACCTGCCTTCGAAGGCGACTTGCGGGGGCTGTCGTCCGTCATCAACAGCAATTCTTCGACTATCTGTTCTTCTGACATACGGTTTAGGTCTGACTTCATCCATGCCTTCACGAAGCTCTCCTCCGCATGAAGGTCTGGCACGAAGCTCTCCTCCGCATGAAAATCTGTGCCATCGGCGTCGATTGCCTTCTTTGAGGAAGCACGGGAGCCAGAAGCCTTTGGGGTGATGGCGGATTTTGTCTCCTTGCAAATATCTCCACTACCTACTGCGGTCAGGTCAACAAAAAGGGGTGATGCCTTCGCTGCCGCACTCGGGGAAATTACAATTATGGGAGTCAACTCTGTGCCTCCGCCCCGAGGGGGCTTTGATTGTTCTCGTTTTGCAGCCTCTTGAGTGTTGATGCGGAGGGCATTCACCTTGAGACGTCCTTCCTTCGCTGCCGCCTCGATCTCCTCGGGATCTTCAACGTTGATAACCTTGAGGTCTTGAGGCTTTGGAGGGCCACGTTGTCTTGGGCTGGATGCCTTGTCATTTTTTGGAGGTCTGGTGCGATGTTTTGAAGCAGATCTCTTGCCCATGACTTCCGCTAGTTTGTGTCGCGTTGGAGAGCTTTTGGGATCTTTCAAGTTGGACGTCGTATCAACCGTATCAACCGTAGGTCCGGCTTCATGCGTTGGGCTTGGCTCCAACTGCTGACCGGGGATGTCTGTGTGTGATCCGGTGGTGGAGATGGTGGACGAGGACGGCACCCCCTCCTCTGGAGGATCTTCCCTGGATCGCGTTTCTCCGTCACTCCTGCCTTCTGGAGGAGGGTCGGCCCTTCTCTTCGATGCACTTGGAGCCCTTGGTTTACTTGTGGGTGTACTAACATTCGGCAGCCCTTGGAAAGACAAGTCGCCTGTTGACGGGTCAATCTGCAACCTTGGCTTTGAAGTAAAGCCCGCAGGCGAATTTTTCTTTTCGACGCAATCCTCTGCTGCTAAATCTCCGCGAATCAGGCAGATCGGGTCGTCCTCTTTCGACAGAGCCGAGCTGCCACTTGATACAGATATGTGCGGAGTTGTTTCAGAAGAAGCGTCCTTTACAACGATAACATCCTCTGCTGATGGCTTCTCTTCCATGACAGCCGGAGAAGTTGCATCCTCGACAACAACAACAACAACAACATCGTCCTCTGTCGCTGGTGTTTCTTCGTCTTCCACCGCAGTCGGAGAATCTGCATCGTCATCCTTGTCATCGGTGTTATTGAGCTCTTTCTCTCGCTTTTCTGCCTGGATGGCAATGTTGTTCAGTAGCATTTCCATTTCACGCCACGTTGGGTCATTGCCAGGTAGTGACGACGATAGGCTGGTAAACTCTGCGAATGTTGCTTCGCTCTTTGCAGTCGGAACAGTATCAAGTACCTCCTTCATTTTGCTGCCAACATCTTCCTTCTTTTCCGATTGAAACTTCTTTTCCTCCAGACCGACGCATCTGCTTCTGGGAGTGATGGGCTCGTCAAACATAGTTGCAAGCGCCGCAGCATCCAAGTCATCGTTCAGAGAATGCTGCTGATGCACAGACTCCTCGTCCTCGTCCGTCTCGCCAAACATTGTGGCAAAAGCGCTTAAATCAAAGTCGTCGTCATATTCAGAATGGGATGGTTGTTGCTCGGCTTCGTCTTCAGCGTCCCCTTCCTCGGGTGGCAAAAGAGTCAAGATTGGAGAAGGTCTCTTTGTTTCTTTGTTCTTTTGCTCCACCCTGTCAATGAACGCCGAAATCTCTGATAGGATCGCAGGATTCTGTGGAGTTTCGAGGCTGCCATCTTCGTCGAAGGTACTATCTGAGTCGAAAGACCTGCTGCTTTTCTTTTTCTTGAGCTCATCTTTATCAGTCATCCTGAATGGAATAGACCTGTTGGGAGGATCGTTGTTTCGCCTGAGACCCGAGGGCTTGTGGATTGATTCCACCCTTGGACGTTCCTTCGATGACGACTTCGATGCCAACGGGCTTTTCTTGGTCTTGACTCTTTCATCCGCTCTGTTCTTGTCTCTTGTTGTATCCGACTTAGCCTCCGGTGGCAGAACTTGGATAGGAATTTGTCTACTAGCGGTGCGCGTGTCAAACGAGCTGGCGGAGACAGCACTGAGGAGAGCTGCAAAACTGGATGGCTTGGACCTTGGCGTTTGTGGATCCACTACTTCTTCCACTTCCGGTGTCTTGACGCTCGCCATGTACATTGATATTGCAGGGCTTTTCCTTTGAGGTTCAAATGGATCGGTACGATGCATGATCGAAGAACGATAATCCGTGACAGAGGAAGCTGGCTTGGATGCATAGGTTGCCTGCGAGTCAAACTCCTGGTTCTCGGCAATATATATACGCCCTTTATCCCGCATCTCGTTTCTATACACCTTTCTGTTCCACTCACGGTCAGAAGAGGGCCGTTGCGAGGGTTCCCTCTCTTCAATTTCCGCCCCGTGCGATGACGACGTTTGATCTCGACTCTCAGCTTCTTCGGCAATGGCTGCATTTGAGTCAATCGTTGAGTCGTCCAAGTTTCGTTTGTATACATTAAGAAAGGAGTTGTTCCCTTTCTCGCCGCTCTCGCTACGTTGCATTTGCTTTTCTTTTGCAGTTGGCTTTGTCACTGTGTCGATAAACTGGGAAATCTTGGCAAGAGTTTGGGACGTGGCTTGGATATCTCGCTCAATGTCGGTTGAAACCTTGAGGGCTGCATCCATATCATCCTTGTGAGACTTGAGATTACGTTCTCTACGGTAACGCCCAGGGGTATGCTGCTTACGATGTCCTGATTCTTTGCCAACTGAAGAACGGCCATTTCCATAAGAGGCGACCGTCACTAGGGCTTCCTCAATCGACTTTTTAGAGAACAAACCTTCCTGTCCACTGCTGCTGCTACTGGCTCTGTTGGGCTGAGGCCTGCCCTTAGAGTTCTTCGGCGGATGCTGCGGTTGTGCCTTTCTGGCTCGATTCTTTCGCTTCTCAGAGGCAATCGCAGTGGCTGCAGCAGCTCGAGGAGTCAATGGAGGGCCGCCAGAAGACGTGATGGACGTGTTGGACGAAGATACCTCTTTTTCAACTCGCTTCGATCTGTTCCGAATGGCGCTAGCTTGTTCTCGCGATTTCTTTGCCGCTGCCGCAGCTGCAGCACGCGGGGTTAATGGCCTATCGGGACGATCGCTGCCTTGCTGATTCTTGTGAATCGCCTTGTAGAGGTGGTCTGCAAAGTTGCTTGGTTGTTGATTCTTTTTGCCGGTCTGATGCTGGGTTGGCGGAGGTTTGGCAAGTCCACCACGTCCATCAGCAGCGCGTGATGAAAACGCATTAAGCAGAAAAGGTTCCTGGTTGCTACCGCCTGTTGCAGGAGTTTGTCGTTGTTGTTCTGCGCCTCCATCGACGGGAATCGTCAGACTAAGTTCAGGACGTTCGTTATCACCCGGCTTCTTCCTTGACGATTGCACCATGGCAATGGCTTTTGAAAGCTTGTCGCGAGTGGGCACTCCGGTCTTCTTGTCTCGTCTCCCCACCATGAGAATCGAATCGATCAGACTGTTCAATGAATCAAATCAGCGTCTTTTTCGCCGCCCCCGTCGTTGCTTGATCGATCCTTTGGATCAGCGTTCCTGTTCCGGTATCTTGCCGCTCCTTTCTGCTACTAGCTTCTTTGTCGATCACTCCTGGGAATCTTCAGAATGCTGGATCCATCCAATTACAGTAGCATGGATCGCTCAGTACGAGTGATTCCCATCGCTATCTTGGCAGGTCTATCGCTGCCCTTCGGGCTTGCTAGCTCGGGGTTCCTCATCCCATTCCTGTCGATTTCAGCGATTTTGTGAGTGCTTCGTCATGCGCGTGCCTCTCCTGAGGGCTCTTAAGTAGTGTGCGGGCACAAGCTTTCCCACACAAAATCTGAACAAAGGGTTGGGGTTACTGACCCAACAAACGATTTCACAGAGCTTTTTGCTTTTTGCATTGCATGCATGCACTCCAGCAAGGCTCTCTGGGTGGCTATCGCTTTCAGATGGAAGGAACAGGCGATAACACTACGGATGGTACCCCTCAGGATGTCGACGGTGATAATGGTGATACCTTCCAATGGACTCCAGTTGCGGTTGTTCAGTCGGTGGCAGTTTTCTGCGCCGCTGGCGTCTGCGAGATTCTTGGGGGATGGCTGGTTTGGGTCGCTGTTCGAGGCCAAGGAGGCAAAGGCAATCGAAAGCCGTGGTGGTATGCCGTCTTGGGAAGCCTTCTTTTGATCACCTATGGATTTGTCCCCTGCCTACAACCGACGGATAGTTTCGGGAGAATCTATGCTGCTTATGGCGGTTTCTTTATTGTGCTCTCTTTCCTCTTTGGGTGGGCGTTGGACGGAGACAGACCTGATCTTGGTGACATTGTGGGTGGAATCATCAGCTTGGTCGGTGTTTGTGTGATTATGTTTTGGCCAAGAGCTTGAAGCGGCTGCTCGACACACTTCTATTGCAATTCAACAGCCCGTTGATTGCCTTCCATCGCTTGGAAGATGTGCCGACCACTGCCAATTTCAACCACAAACGACCCACGATCTTCACGCAGAACATGGGGCACCCAGGAAACATTGGAAAGGACAATTCCATTGTGCTTGATACTCATCGAGCGTTCTGCTGGAATGTAAACTGTCGCCTTGCAATTGGGGGGAATCGTCACGTTGAGTCCCAGGGGCTTTCCACTATGGGACAATTGTCGTTTCCACGAGACCCGTGTCACACCACGCGGACTTTCAAAGGATGCAGATGCATGATGAAGCTGGGACGGAGGGTTTGGTTTTATCAGTACATGGTCCATCCCTCTTGCAGATGGATGAGGTTGTATACCGGCTACTGTCTGTAACAGCCACACTTCGGTGGAGCTAAACATTGGATGATTGTGCGAGTCCTCGGAGAAATGAAAGGTCTCCCAAACCGTTGTAGCATTGGAAAACGGATTGTTCGTCATCCACCGGATTCCAGGGTAACTTCTGGTTGTTACCATGTCATAGGCAAGATCATTCTCCCCTCCGTCGGCTAGTGCCATGAGGATCCACTTGACCCCAAAGAGGCCTCCTGTGATGTGCGGGCCAGGTCCTCCATGGGCACTCTGACAACCAGGGGGCTTCTTCGACTGGCCACGATATCGACAAGCACCCTTCAAATGAGAGGCCTTGCGAGCACTTGTCATCAACTGGTGCAGTGCCTTGCTTCTTAGCGAGTTGTCGTCTGACAAGAAACCGTGGAACAGTGCCATGCTTTGCCCTGTTTGCGTCGTCGTCCGGTTTAGTGGCTGTCCCTTGCTGACTTTGTACGCCCCGGTGCCATCCAGAAATCGAGAATTGATGTTGTGCACGAGCTCCGCAGCCTTTTGACGGTACTTTTTTGCCACGCTAGGAGACATACCCAGGATTTCCGTGATATTTGCAAAAGCAAGATAGGACATGAACTGAAAGCCTCTACCTGTGAAGGCAACGTCAGTTTCATCAACAGCTAACCAGTCGCCAAGGCCGTCCTCGATTAGCTTCTGATCAGAAGTGTCCAGTAGCTTTATGTAGGCGAGCGTGTGATTGTAGCTTTCTTTCAACGTCCTTGTATCGCCATAGTATTTGTAAAGCCACAAAAGTGCTTCAGGTTGAAATGCTTGCCAGCCAATGGGACCCGTCTGATGCCCCAGGCCATTATCATGAATGCCCACGTAAGGAGACGTCTCGGTGAAGCCATCCAACGCCCCCGAAGGAGTTTGCGCCTGGGCATCATTATAGTCCAATACCCGCTTTCTATAGAATGCCGAAAAATCATAGATGGACAATCCAACCTCTCCACACCCCAGGGCGTCCCCGCCATAGCCAAGCCGTTCTCGGTGTGGACAATCACTTTGGAGACTCATCATGTTGGATTCGTAGGTATTCTTCACAACTTGTCGCAAGTCAGATAACCAGGGATCACTGGAAGAAAAGTTTGCCACCAAATCCACGTCGGTTCTCATGGTGAAACACCGAATGGAAACATCCTCTAACCTCACCGATGAAGGGGTGGTGACTTCAATGTATCGAAATCCGTGCCATGACCACGAAGGCGTCCACTGGACAGCTTGCGCACCCAAAGTTAGCGTGTCTCCCTGGTAGGCAACGTCTGGTTGGCAGGGAACCTTGGGATTCCTCTGCTTCTTGATACCACCAGCTGCAGAGGTGTAGACATTCAAGCTCCCATCGTGGGTTAGCAGCTCACCATAACGAAGTTTGATTGTTGTCCCAAAGGCTTCAGGACCCTGCTCTTTTACGCTGATTTGGCAGGAACCCGCGTGGTTCACCCCAGTGTCAATGATACCCACAGTTTCCCCGCTTTGTAGGAGATTGGTGGAGACAAGTGTGGATGGCAACCATTTCTGTTTTCGAATGGGTGGTAATTCCATGGCTTCCAGCCGACCCAATCCTGATACGTTAGCCTTTACCACTGCTTGCCACTTGGCTGTAGATTGCTGAGTACTAACCTCCTCTCCCGACGACACAACAGTATAGTTTGTGGTAGTCCAACCACGATACAAGTCCTCGAATAGAGCATTGTACTTTTCACCAAGGTAGATGTTGTTGAAGGTCGTAGGAGATCCAGAAGCCAGCCAGGGCGAGGATTGCCCGGACTTACTGTCCAAAAGCTGCACGGTAGTGCCATCCGCCTGGAATCCAACGATACGGAGCCGGAACATGGGCCGACTGGAGGAAATCCTTTGATGCATCACGATGCTTTTGCGTAGATTAATGCCTTGCCCAAAAAAGAGTAAGGGAATAGGGTTCCACCATCCGTTGCCAAGCTCCACGCCCACCACATGTTCTTGCTCATAATGGTTACTCCCATCGAGTTGGAGAAGAGAAGTCACGTCATATGCAGAATAGAGGACGCGTTTAGAATAGGTGGTCCAACCAGGATCCAAGAGGGAGTCGCCCACCTTTTCTCCATTGATGTGCAAATGGTAGTATCCCAAACCTGAAATATAGGCCCTTGCTTGGACGATTGATTTGGGAATGTCACTCAAGGACGCCCGGAAACGGGGCACTTGATTCTCGTCATTCTCGGCCATCATTTCACACAAACCAGTGGACGGTGGTAGCGGTCCATAGCGAGCAATCCATTCCGATTTCCCCCAGGAATCTTCACCCAGAAGTCCAGTCTCGAACCACGGATCTTCTTCTGTGGACGGACATTCTTGATCATTTTCATCCCAGACCTGGACATGCCATCGAACACGTTGGAGCGACTGCAGTGGCTGGCCATTGTATTCAATCTGCAGTGTTTCTCGGCTCGGCAACTTGCCACTATCCCATAGCACGGACTCGTTATCACGGTTTCGATTGTAGCAGGTCAACCGATATGCTGTCTGATGATGGTCCACGCCCAGTTCGTTCCTTGGCGGCTCAGAGCCGCCACTCTCAGCAAACGCCAGGGCCCACGAAAACACTGGTGTTCCGCCTGCAATTGCCAACGGATTTTGAAGGTTGTTGGTTCGAAACCTCGTTGGCGTCAACTGGCAGGCAGTGCTACCTCCAATGCCCAACAGGGCTAAGGCTGATAGAGAGTACACGCCCACTTGAACCATCGTCTAGCTAGAGAATAGAAGGTCAAATACTTTGTTGTTTAGTGGCATGTGGTATGCCTCTCCGACCGCTGTCTTGTGTGCGTCTTCCTATGTACTGTAAATGTTGTACTGAGCGCGAATCTTTGGAGTGCTTTGCTTCGTCGCTTCGCTAAAAAGCCTTTGGCATGAGCTTCGATGCAATCCAGAAAGATGCCGGTAAAGGTGGTGCTGAGCTGAACAACCACAGTTGGGAGCCACTATTAATAGCTAGGTCTACTAGGAGGTAGCTAGCCAGTTGGGAGCCACTAGCTAGGTCTAGGAGGTAGCTAGCCATACATTGAATCAGCTAGCTGCACGTTGGGATCTTGTTGTTCAACTTGTGAGTTTTACAAGTAAGAGCTTACACAAGTTTGCAATTACCGGAAGTACACTGTACCAGTACCGTACTGTTGCTCTTCCACTTAGCCAATCGAAACAGACATCAAAACATTACACAACCAACGAGAGTAACCATTCACAGCAATATAATGTCTCACACGTCCTTGTTGGGAACTTTCGACTCGCCTTGACCAGGGTATTTGCCCAGCGTCACCACCTTCGTGGCCACAAACCAAAGACAAATGCATGCGGCTCCCCACTGCATCAGAACGAATTGGAGGTCGTCCAGAGTCAGGGGATTCTGGTAAAGAAGCAGAGCTTTTGAAAGTCGCCATTTGTAGAAACGAGGCAAGGGATCTCCCGACGACCAGATCTTGTCAAGACACAAGGAAAAGGAGTTGACAAAAGGCATGAAGAAGGCACAGCAGATCTGAGCCAAGAGCATTGGAACCGATGGGATTGCATCCCAGGGACCGAACTTGTCCAAGACACACTTTGCCGCAGCTGGATTGGCCCCCACCCCCTGCGTTCGAAAGAAACAAGGCCAAAGAGGAAATGTCCAATACTTGACCATATCCACTGGATTGTTCAACGGGATCCTTGGGCTGCAACCAACCAGTTTGGCAACGGATATCATGTAGGCTGGGTAATCCACCAGGAGGTGGAAGTTCGGCGACTGGTGATAGCAAGCCTGTTCGGCTGCTCCTTCCATCAGAGCAAGATCAGCATAGTTGGCTGGTAACTCAAGACTCGCGCCAGGACGGTTGAGCTGAGCAATGTACCGAGAGATGAGCTCGGCGCATTGGGGTATGCCTCCACTGTGGGGCCTTGCGAACCCAACGAAGGCAAGGTGTTGGCCAAAGTTTGGAGGGAAGCAATGCTTGAACCAGCTTCGTGGATTTGGGTTCAATGTCCGACGGCCGGGGTCTGATGTGGTGATCCAATCAAAGTCAAGGCTGTAGCCGGTGCAGGCAACGATGACATCAAACTCCCGATCGAGCGTATCTGGAGCTTGTCCCTCAAAGCCATTTCCATACAAGGAAGGGCGATGGAACGACACAACGTTGCCATTGCAGGAAACGGTAGGGGTGACGACAATATCCAGCGTGCCCTTGGAGGCGGCTGTGATGGCGACGGCTGACTTGGTGGGAACCACACTTGAATCCGTTGCAAAGAAGTCCGCACTCCAGGCTCGTGAGTTGATCTGGTAGCAAATATCCTGAGGGCTGTTCTTGCCGTGGACAAAAGATGTACTCAACACAACGGCTTGCAAGAAACCTGAATACGGGCCTAGTGGCACCATCCCAGTTGCATGAGAAGTAGACGATGCCTCCAACAGATCTTTGGGCTTGTGTGTCTCAGACATCCATTTGTTTTCATCGTAGTTGCCGTCCTGAAGCCCCTTCTCGACGAAACGAGGGGCAGTGTCCCAATGCCGTCGTCCGTACAAGGTAACTGATTTGGCAACGTTGGATGCCGACCTGGCGACGTCAGCTGAGCTTTCGCCTGTGCCAACGACAAGTACTCGTTTTCCCTTGACTTGATCTGCAGAGTGATACTCAGAGGCGTGCATTATACCGCCTTGAAAGTTCTTGAAAAGGTCGGTGTTGGGAATGTGGGGATGGTGATTGGCCCCTGCTGCCACAATGAGGTAGTCAAAGCAACGGGTAGAGGTGTCGTTTTCGTTGCTGGTCATAGACACTTCCCACATAAGCTTATCTTCGTTGAACAAGGCACGGTTGACTGTCGTCTGGAGTTGAAGGTGTTTCTTCAGCTGAAAGGCATCCACATAGTCAGTGAGATAAGCGAAGTATTCGGCTTGAGACCAGAACTTACAGCCGGTCGACTTGGGCGGGAAGTCTGAGAATGCCATGTACATGTTGGAGATGGTGAGATGCAAGTCTTCGAAGGTGACATTCGAATCAGATGAGAACACGCCACCAAACTGAGAACGAGAATCAACAGCGACAGCTTCCAGCCCAACTTCTCTCATTTCCTTCAGAGCTGCCAGACCCGAAGGACCTGCTCCAACGATCAGGACGCTCTTGGTAGTCGCAGACATCGTGGCCTCTTTCTGAAGCTGAAAGATCAAAGTGATAGAATTGTGAGCAATTCTAGAGGTATTGTTGAATGTCAAAAAATTGACTCGACTTCAATTCATTGGAAAAGTACCGGTATGCGACAAAGTTTCGCAGGCCTTATTACTCCGCTGATTAAGTTGAGAATTCTCAAACCTACTGGATTCTACACTCATCTAAAGATCAAGTTGAGAATTCTACTTTCACCCTAACCCAAACCATCCGACTGATTCAAGAATCCTGACTGCTCCTTCTGAGGAGTTATCACCTTTTTCAAAATTCTCAACTTTATCCTGGGTGTATGGCATACTATTAGACTAATAGTAGCTTGGGTGTCAACCAAAAATAATGTACCGGTGGCGTGTAAGCTGACGCGTCCTGTACCGGTACAAAATGATGTCGCAGTTGTCGATGGATGGGAAACGCTACACTCCTAACTTAATAATAAAATCTCTCATGTAACTTGGAGTCAGTAGCTAAGACTGGGCTAATAGAATGGTCGGCTTTTCGGTTGGACAAGTACGAAGACGCTCGAAAAATCTTTTGAGTCTTGCTTAATAAAGTAGAATCTCAGCTATTCATAGATGTATACATTGGTATGATCCGACAGGTATAAGTTAACTTACTTTATTAATTACAAAACCACAAAGCACGATGACATCGGGTTGAAGCCATGTTCCGAACTCTGTTTTCTCCGACTTCAAGATCCAACGAAACCGACGACGGACAGAAAAATGACCTCCCTTCTTATTAGCCCAGTCTTAGCTGTAGATCTACTTGGAGCTTTCTTACCCCACTGCTCTATTTTGCTACGCTGTACTATTTTAACTCTAACAAAACAAGATAATTTCAGTATAGAAGACTTTCTTACTAAGCTTCTGGATCAAACGGGTTAGTGTCAGTGCACCGGGCCTTTGGGTCAAACTTGCTCAGGATTCTTCATTGGTTAGGATCAAGTAAAATGCCAATCGGTGTCTCTCCGCCAGGCAGAAATTTTTGCAGATTTAGGCACATGTTTGGAGAATTTTTCATGGTTTGTCAGACTACTGGGTACTAGTATTAAAATAGATAGTATTCTTTGTGCTTTGAGGTTTCAATCTCACTTGTGTCATGGTATGGATGTGATTTGGGTAGCCCGCTGTTGACTGCTCTTACAAGTCTGTGATATTTCAGATTTAAAAAGTTTCTTGTGAGTCCAGTGTCAGTCTCAACTGTTTCTGAAATCATAGAGACTCGCTTTCTTATATTAAGGTTTGGAGTGTAAAATGTTCACCGATCTTGTCAATCCGAGATTTAATCAGCCGAACAGAATGATGGCGTACTTGTCGATGATTTGGAAGTCATCATTCAGAGATTTAAGCACCATACCACCCACAACATTCCACCAAGCCGATCCCCCACATGTTTATTGGCGCCGAAGAAACACAGCACTCGTACCTGGTACCGGTACCGATACGATGTACCAGCCGCTACAGTACGAGTAGACTGGTACCGTGGTACGGGTTCAATTACCGGAAGAAGGGTTCGAATCAGAGCCACCATCTGCGACCACGGACTGCTCATGTCTAAGATCGGATGGACTTTTTTGGCAACCATTCAATACTTGCAATCCAGCCCCCCCAAGAGGTGCGAGGCTTCCTCAAAGGTGTACATTGAGCAGCGAAGTCGTTGCCGGGTTTTTGTCTCTGCAAAGTAACAGTCTACTAAGGAAATTCGTCATGAGTTGTTTATCTAGGCAGTCCGGGAGAATTCATGAGAGCTTGGACTTCTGATCGCATCTCTTCCTGTCCTTTCTGAAAATCCTCTGACAGTGCTGTGCTTGATCCTCCTTATCCTGTCACCACATGGCCTGAACAGAGTCTTTGCTGCGTTGCGCAGTGGAAGACCTACTTTCCCGTTGAGGAGATCTTTTAGTAGCACTTCAGATGTACAATAACAACGTATTGCCTAATAGTACTGATATAACTACAGAATAGATCAGCTTGTTCTAGCTGGAACCAACTTTCAAAGGAAGGCCAGCACGTCGAGATACCGCAGGACAACTGGTGCCTTTGCCATGTAGTGGTCGTCGACAACCTTGCCAACAACCATCCAGATACCCGCTCAGCCACGTTTCTACCATGCGGATTGCCTTGCCAACTCAGACCGGGTTGGGTTCGCGAGGCCATGAGGATTGTACACTCTTTGTAGCGGAGGGAGGAGAGGTGGTGACCTCGGATGTAGGAGCGTTTGTTGCCATCACGTAAGTCTCCATGACGGTTCCGTCCACTGTGCCACCCATTGTAGGCTCTATGGATTCCATACCCGATAAAATGACGGAACCATCATCAAATGGTGGAGCAATAGCGTCACCGTCATCACCATCACTGTTTCCTGGGGCGCCATCACTGTTTCCTGGCGGACCATCGCTGTTTCCTGGAGGAGTAATGGGTACAGCAGCCAAAATCGTACAGGTCCATCTCGCGACAGGAGGGATGACCGTCCCCGTCGAATCTAGCAGGACCCCACTGGAGGATGCCGGTGGGGTATCGGCTGTCATTTGGCGAATTGGTTCGACGGGGTCCAGTACATCCCCTGCTTCAATGTAGGTTGTTCCAGACAAGGTTCCAGCAGTGTACGGATAAGTATCAATTTCAACTTCTCGATACCACATTTGAGGTACCAAAGGGTCTCCCGTATTCTGTCGCAAGTCTAGTTGGGAAACCCCCGTGAACCAATCTGGACTGGGTGTCATGACTGCCATGGTAGTGAGAAACGGAGCGCTGGGTGTGATTCGGATCACTCCAATCACCTTTTCGGGGGGACCGCCATTGGGTGCAAAGACCCCACCGACTTCAATATCCATCACGGCCTCATTTTGACTCAACGCTTCGATGGTCCACAGCAGAGGGTCTCCCGTCTGCATAAACAATAAAAAGGAAAACATCATGAGATTTCTTAACAATTGGGCCACGCATCTCTCCCTTCCTGTACAATTAATTTATTTGCACAGCAGAACATACGATACGTACCGATGCCAACGAGGCAAATGCATCCGATGCAGGACTGCCCGGGGTCCACGGCTTGTACCGATTCGAATGCGTGACAAAGTGCTGGTCGGCCCAAGCTGCCGAGTCGACGGGATACAGTGTGGGGTGACTCTCCGCAGTCCATAGGTTACGAAAGGAACATCGATACCGTGCTTCCTCCGTCACTGGGATACCACTGAGGTCTTCAGAACCCACAAAGTCAAACGCGTCCAATGAGGTAGGCAGCAGAACACTAATCACTGCTGCTGCAATAGCAGGGGTCTGGATCCTCATCCTGTTTCTACAATCTCTTGCAAGGGTGGTCGTTTCTTCTATTTCCTCTTGTGATTGGTGTGTGTTGCCATGCCTGGCTCAACTCCAAGAATGAAATGGCACAGTGGGACACCTCGGTTGTCTGTTGTTAGAACATGTTCCCTGAAAAGTGAGGGTTCGTCATTCTCGCGAAATTTTGGTTGGAGTGGCGGGTGGCCAAAAACGGCACGATTGATGGCCGTTGCTTGGACTGGCACACAAAGCTAACACATACTTAGCTAGCTACCGGCAGAGTACTACTCGTAGTACATGGCACTCAGTCAGCGGTTCTTGTTCGCTGGAAAAAAAGATCTTCTAGCGGCAGGAGAGCTAGCTAGCTAAGAGCTCGATCTGGCAGCCTTCTACAGTCGTACGTTTTGGCATAGCATCGGAAACAGATCCATCAAACCAAGCTCCCCAGGATCCCGGAGTATTGATGAGAAACCACTCCTGACTAGTAGGTAGGAAAGCAAACGCCGAAGACGATGGAGGAGGAGGGCAGCAGCAAGAGAGGCTTGGATGCCAGCGTTCCAAAGCAGCAGAAGCGAGCAAAGCAAACGGATATGCTGTGGAGGTATCTGCTAGAGGCAAGGCTGCTTCGGACGCACTCTCCTGTATCACAGAGCAGCTTCGGTCCAGTGACAGCAAGGATACTTCTATCGAGGTGGCAACACGGCAGCTCGAGATTGCCCTGGCATTACAGAAGCAAGTCAATGACATTGTCTTGCAGGCAAGGGCCAACATCAGGCATGTCCAGGAAGCAAAATCCTGTTTGAAGCATGATAATGTTTGGGTGGTTAACATCTTCCCTTTTCTTGGTACGGGACAATATGCTTTTGTGGCACCTGTCTGCCACAAAATGAAAGACATGCACACATTGTATTGTGAAGCTGTGGAGGATGAAGAGGAGCAACCAGCAACATATTCAAGTACTTTCCACAGTGCAACTTTTTCCAGTGTGCCCCGGGCAGAGTACTGTTATATCCATCGACACACTGGCACTGGCGGAGACATCAGTGGCAAAAAGGCTTGCATGGAAGCTGCCGGAGCGGGGAATCTGAGAGTTCTGCAATGGGCTCGAAGAAAGGGATTTGATTGGGATGCTGAGACATGTCGTCGTGCTGCCTGGCAGGGCCATTTGGATGTTCTCAAATATGCCCATGAGAATGGCTGTCCATGGGATACAAATACTTGCAATTGGACTGCTTTCAGTGGCCATTTGGATTGTCTCAAATATTCCCATGAAAATGGCTGTCCATGGGATACAGAGACTTGCAGAAAGGCAGCTAGGAAGGGCCATTTGGAATTCCTGAAGTATGCCCATGAGAATGGCTGTCCATGGGATAAAGGTACATGCGACAGTGCTGCAGAAAATGGGCATTTGGAAGTTCTGAAGTATGCTCACGAAAATGGCTGTCCATGGGACGAAGAGACTTGCACTGGGGCTGCTAGAAACGGCCATTTGGATTGTCTCAACTATGCCCACGAAAATGGTCGCCCTTGGGATGATTATACATGCGGTGCGGCTGCTGCGAGCAACAATTTGGAAATTCTCAAGTATGCCCGTGAAAGTGGCTGTCCATGGGATGAAGACACCTGTGGCTCAGCTGCTGAAAGTGGCTATTTGGAAATCCTGAAGTATGCCCACGAAAATGGCTGTCCGTGGAATAAGGCAACATGCAGATATGCTGCTGGAAATGGCCATTTGGATGTTCTCAAGTATGCCCATGCAAATGGCTGTCCCTGGGATGAAGGCACGAGCACTAGTGCTGGATCAAATGGCAATGTAGAAATCCTGAGGTATGCCCATGAAAACGGTTGTCCATGGAGTCCTCACACTTGCAGTGCTGCTGCGACAAACGGCCATTTGGAAATCTTAAAATATGCTCATGAGAAAATTTGTGATTGGGATATGGAAACATGCCACCGAGCTGCTTATGGTGGGCATTTGGTCATATTGAAATGGGCCAGAGAAAAAGGCTGTCCATGGGATTCAAATACATGTGTTCAAGCTGTTGAGGGTGGTCATTTGGAGGTGTTGAAATGGGTTAGAGAAAATGGCTGCCCATGGGATTATTGGACATGGTTAGCTGCTTGTACACAGGGTGATTTGAATATTTTGCTGTGGGCAAAGGAAAATGGCTGCCCAAGGACAGTGGCGCGGAGAGCGGCCTGAGCGAGGTTAATTAATCTAGCTAGCTAGAGATTGACTTGTTGCCGTGCCCATGATGTAGTCTGTCGTGTTGTCTACCTTGGACACTCACCCGTTGATTCACGCTTCTCATTTATTTAGATCTAATTTTAAAGATCCGGCTAAAAAGATCTTCATGTCGGTACCGGTACCGGTGGGACACATCCGCCAGCCTTGAAAGAGTGAAAGAGGGAAACAACGATGGTGAGACCTCCCTATGCTACTTGTCGAGCAGCCGCACGCAAAAGAGGACAACGATCCTGATCCCTATCTGTCCACGCTGCCTGGCGTGGAAACCTGAACCCTCATGGGTTCTTCGACGAATGACTCGACTCACAGTTGCCAAACTGTACCATCTCACAAAACACGAAATCGATTCCCACACTTCGCTCCTACTCCTCAAGTACATCCCTACATCTCTCAGGTCATCACCTGCGTTCCTGAAATGGATACCCCACATACATGTCGCTATGTCTGCCTCCTTCGCAAGATCAGCTCTAAGGCAATAGCACCCCTCGAAGACCGCTCACAGATAGCAACCTTGAATGAACACAACATGCAAGACCGGTCCAACTCTCTCTTTCAGCCATTGAACAGTCGATCGCAAGAAGGTTGTCCCCTTCTCTGCTCACAATTCTTCCTTCAGCCAAGCTGCAAGCAAGAACTAGAATAGATTAACCTCTTGCGTCGGCATCAGGGTCTAAATCTCTTCGAAATCCTCGACCATGGCCGCCGCTTTATTCTCTACTCTCGTTGACCGCGGAAATCACTGGGACGCACCCGAGTTTGACTATGCCGCTCTTCTGACCCGTGTCGGTGGTAACGTTGACACGAAGCACGCGAGGTCAGGTAGTGAGGAATGGGGCATGACGCGACGGGATCGGTAGGTGTCAACGTCCGCTTCGCCCTGTCCATGGGGACCGGAGTGAAGGGTAGGAGGGTCGTCTCCTAACATGTCGGGACCATCCAAATGGGCCAGTGTCTTGCAGCGTGTCTCGGCGACACGTTGGAAACTGGTGTTTGGAAGTATCACGGAGCGACACTGTGAAGGTCGTTTCCGGTGAGCACAACAGCGAGGTTGTCGTAAGGAGAGGCGCGTTCGAAGTCAGCGGGGTATGTGAACAAAGAATGCCCGACATGGATGTAGTCTTCATCACCGGTGAGAACGAAGCGACGAGAAGAGGAGACCGCGTGACGCAGAGCACAAGGTAGTTTGAGTGACGTTACTGTTT
>CAICTM010000831.1:8351-46141 GCA_903772945.1 Seminavis robusta
ACTTGCTTTGCTTGGTGCTGCACTGGGTGCTGCACTTGATTCACTGGGAGCCGCACTTGCCGCGCTTGGACCTGCACTTGATTCACTAGGAGCCGCGCTTGATTGACTAGGAGCTGCACTTGATTGACTGGGAGCCGCACTTGCTTGACTAGGAGCAGCACTTGCTTGGCTCGGAGCTGCACTTGCTGCGCTGGGAGCCGCACTTGATTGGCTGGGAGCCGCGCTTGATTGGCTGGGAGCTGCACTTGCCGTGCTCGGAGCAGCACTCGATTGGCTTGGAGCAGCACTTGCCGCACTGGGAGCTGAACTTGATTCACTCGGAGCTGCACTGGCCGCGCTCGGCGCAGCGCTCGCCGCACTGGGAACTGCACTAGATGTACTTGGAGCTCCACTTCCCGTGCTCGGCGCTGCACTTAGTGCAAGACTGGGGTTGCCACTGGGAGTAGTGCTAGGAGATTGAGAAGAGCTCGGTGCAGCGCTTGATGCACTTGGAGTAAGACTGGGGGTGAAGCTGGGGGCGGAACTTGGAGAATGAGAAGAGCTCGGTGCTGCACTTGAACCACTGGGTGCGACACTGGGGTTGCCGCTGGGGGCAGCGCTAGGAGAATGAGAAGAGCTTGGTGCTGCACTTGAAGCACTTGGTGCAAGACTGCGGGTGGAGCTGAGGGTGGAACTTGGAATTTGCGAAGAACTGGGTGTTGCACTTGATACACTTGGTGCGATACTGGGGTTGCCGCTGGGGACAGAACTAGGAGATTGAGAGGAGCTCGGCGCTGCGCTTGAAGCACTGGGTGCGATACTGGGGTTGCCGCTGGGGGCAGTACTAGGCGAATTAGAAGAGCTCGGTGCTGAACTCGATGCGCTTGGTGCAAGACTGGGGGTGGAGCTGGGAGATGTACTTGGAGAATGTGAAGAACTAGGTGCTCCACTGGATGTGCTTGGTGGAAGGCTTGGGGTGGAGCTGAGGGTAGAACTTGGAGATTGAGAAGAGCTCGGTGCTGCACTTGGGGCAGTGCTTGGTCCTGGAATAGATGGTTGGTTGCTAGGACTGGCGCTTGGATTGGCACTCGGGCCAGCTGTTGTTGGAGTTGCTGTTGGACTGCCAGCAGTCCCTGTTGGACCTAGAGTTGTGGGGCTGGCCGTGGTGGGTGTAGCAGTTGATGTCGTAGCGGTTGAGGGAGAAGGAGTCGCTGGAGCAGCTGTTGATGGACTTGCTGTTGTGGGAGTTGCTGTTGGACTGCCAGAAGTCACTGTTGGGCTTAGAGTTGTTGGTCTTGCTGTAGTGGGTGTACCAGTTGGTGGCATAGCGGTTGAGGGAGAAGGAGTCGTTGGGGCAGCTGTTGATGGACTTGCTGTTGTGGGAGTTGCTGTTGGACTACCAGCAGTCACTGTTGGGCTTGGAGTTGTGGGGCTTGCTGTAGTGGGTGTAGCAGTCGATGGGGCAGCCGTTGATGGAGTTGCTGTTGCGGGAGATGCTGTTGGACTGCCAGCAGTCCCTGTTGGGCTTAGAGTTGTGGGTCTTGCTGTAGTGGGTGTACCAGTTGGTGGCATAGCGGTTGAGGGAGAAGGAGTGGTTGGGGCAGCCATAGGTGGAGTTGCTGTTGTAGGAGTAGTTGTTGAGCCAGCTGTTGTGGGCGTGGCAGTTGAGGGCGTAGTGGTTGTTGGGGTGGCTGTCGATGGAGTTGCTGTTGTAGGAGTAGTTGAGGGACTACCTGGAGTGACTGTAGGGCCTACAGTTGTTGGGCCAGCTGTTGTGGGAGTAGCTGTGGGACTTCCAGGAGTGACTGTGGGACCTGCAGTTGTTGGGCCAGCTGTGGTGGGAGAAGTTGAGGGACTACCAGGAATGACTGTGGGACCGGCAGTCATTGGGCTGCTTGTAGTTGGGCTTTCAGTGATCAGGGTCTCACTGATATAAACTCCTGATGATCCTGTTAGGCTAGAAAAGGCAGTAACAAAGTCAGCTCTCTGTGTGGTACTCCCCAAAAAGGGACTAGTGCTTGTCTCATCCACTGTGACAGAAAGTTCCAGATGAAAGTTTGCATTGTCAACTTGTAAGCCAATCTTCTGTGTTATGTTCACATTGGTCACAATTGCAGCACATGCGGTTTCCGTAACGAAATCATTTGCTCTGACAAAATTAGAAGTCAAGATATCATCTTGGACAGAAGAGATGTCATTGGTAAACCCCATGTAGTACGTGGTGGTGACGGATGCATAGCCACAAGTTGGGGCGGCAGTTGGAACTTGTGTTGATGGAGATGACGTTGTTGGAATACTGCTGGGCTGTCCTGCTGATACTGTTGGGTTTCCCGTAGTTGGTGCTGCTGAAGTTGGTGGATTAGTTGGAGCTTCTGTAGGTGGCTCAGTTGGTGAGCCTGTCGTGATGGTTGGTGTTATTGGTGCAGAACTGGGACTTTCTGTTGTTGGTGTGGTTGTTGTTGGGCCTGTGGTTGTTGGGCTTGCGCTGGGCTTAACGGATTCCACAGTGGGAGCTCCAGTTGTAGGGGTGTCAGTGCTAGGAGCGTCAGTTGGTTGGCCTGTTGGCGGTGGCGTGGGGGCTGATGTTGGTGCCGGGGTGGGGTGGTTGGTTGGCCTCGGTGTGGGGGATGCTGTAGGAGAGGGTGTAGGCTGTCCTGTAGGAATTGGAGTGGGTTGGCCAGTTGGTGCTGAGGTTGGGGGTGATGTTGGAGATGGTGTTGGTGCTACAGATGGATTCAGCGTTGTTGGGGATGCACTGGGACTTCCCTCAGTCACTGTTGGGCTCAAGGTCGTGGGACTTGCTGTGGAAGGAGTTCCTGTGGGTGACCCAGTAGTGGGGCTTACTGTAGTTGGTTCAATTGTGGTGGGAGGATGAGTGGTGGGGTGGGTAGTTGTGGGGTTGCTCGTGCTGGGACCTGCACTGCTTGCGCCTCCGGTAGTTGGGGATTCAGGGGTGGGGCCAGCAATAGTTGGGGCATCCAGAGTGGGGACAGCTGTGGTTGGGGCATCAGGAGTGATCCCAGCAGTAGTTGAGCTGATAGTGGTAGGGATGGGAGACATTGGAGCTTGACCATTTGGGCTCCCAGGTGAACCAGTTTGTCTTGAGGTGGATGGTCCTGGTTGTATGTTTTCGGTTGGTGCTTGGGAGGAAGGTCCAGCAGTTGTTGGGACTGATGGTGTCGGCAACTCCTGTTTTGATGGGGCCAATGGTGCTTGGTATGTAGGTTGAGCAGTTGTGGGGGGCAATGGGGTTGGCTCCTCCTGTTTTGATGGGACTGACGGTGCTTGGGTTATAGGTTCAGCAGTTGAAGGGGCAGATGGGGTTGGCTCTTGTGTCGATGAGGCTTCATCGTTTGGTGCCCCAGTACCAGCTTTAGAGTCAGAAGCTTCTGTGGGTGTTGCTGCAATAGGTGATCCTGTGATTGGCATGGCAGAGGGGCTTTTTGACGGAGTACCACCGAGCCCCGCTGAAATGGATGGGGACCCGTTTGGAGAGCTGCTGGAACTTGGTGATAATGACGGGGCAGTCGACAGCAGTACTGTGGGGGGATTGGATGGCCGGTAGGAGGGCACTGGTTCTGTAGGCGACTTGGTTGGCACGGAAGTAAAAGCAGTAAAGGTCATCCCAACCGGAGCCGCAGTTGGAGCACCGGTGGTTTGCGTCGTTTTGTCTGTGGTGGCGTCATTCATACTGGTCTCTACAATGACCTTACTTGGGTTGTTGGGATCCACAACTGAGCCATAGAAGAAGCGAACACCTCCACCTTGGTCGTCCTTATCATCCGTCGAAACACTTGGGAAATGCTCTTTGATTTCATAGATTAATGCCTCGACAAAGTTGGAATAGAGGTGATTCTCCATGAGGATGGAAGTTCCCGTGAGTTCGTCCAAGAGACGACCTTTTCCCATGTCTGCCTCTGCTTTGGAAGCGGACCTTTCTGTGGCGATTGGTTCCTCAAAAGCACCACCAAACAAGGCATTCTCATCTGGACATCCCACACAAGTCACAATCACTTTCCACTGCGTATAGGTGTAGACCACTGTCGGCCCCGCTTGGACAGTATTGATATCTGTCAACTCGACACTATGCGCCACTCGCAGATAGTCTCCATTGCACATTCCCGAGAGTGCATTGTAGCTGAGCTTGAAGATTTCTTGGAGTTCTACTTTTTGGGCTTGTGCGAACCCGTCAGGTAGTCCCTGCAATACAAGATTGGTCACGCCCTCTTTGAGTTCCGTCACTTGCTCAAAGTCCATGCAGAGTGGAATTTCAAAGTCGAAGGAAGAGTCATTCCAATAAATGATACCAACATCATCAGCCACCACAGTACTAGCGATGGGTTCGTCGTCCATTGTGGTCGCATCAAAATCGAAATCATCCGGCCATGTGGCATTCTCTATAGTCAGTGTATTTTGCATTATGTCGTTGAATGTGGTGTTGAGGTCAAGCACTGCAGAATTGGAGGTGGTGGTGGTCAAATTTGGTGGTACTTGTAGTGTCGTAGTGTTTGCCACGCTGGTCACATTGCCAAGTGCAGTTTCTTCCGTGGCCGCCATCAATACCACACCGGCAGAGACTACGGTTGCCGTCACTACGGCAGTTGCTCCCACAGCCACTGCTGCTTGTGTGGCCAGAGATGCTGTTGCCACACCCGTCAGTGCCTGGCTCATAATCCCAGTCGAAACAGCCGCTGCTGTGAGGGCGCCGGTTGTGGCAGCAGTCCCAGCGGCGGTGGATCCAACGGCAGCCTGCGACGCTGCCATGGCCATGTTCTGTGTGGTGGACTGGAGTGCCCTTTACAATCGTAGCGTAACGTACGATAACGTAACGGAGTGTAACATAATGGAGTGATCAACAGAATGTGAGTGGAACAGGCAGATCGATTGAATGATGAATCCATTCGGAAATCTTACAAATAGGTTGGATTGGCAAGGTTGGCTACAGATTGTTGCTGCGTTTGTAGTAGCATGGCGGTTCGGGCATTCCCAGCAACCTCATCGGCCGCAGCTTCCGCAGCTTCCTGTGCCAGGTCGTCTGCTCCTGGCAGATCGTCCTCTGTATTAGAACTCCTTCTTCGACACCAGTTGATGAGTTTTGAGATTCCCTTCATGCAAACCATCAATCCACAGGCCATACAGATGGCATAGAGCAGAGATCGTTTGACTTTTTGTTCGTTCACTTCGGCAATGTCGATGGAGGATGGGTCTTCATCACCGATGGAGTCACTAATGAAGGATTGGATATCCTGGCTTTCCTCGTCACCGTATGCTTCTTCGTTGTTGTTGTTCTTGTCGTCATCCTCCTTCTTGATGCTGCCACCATCATCTTCTACGCTGTGGTCTTCTACGCTGTGGTCTTCTACGATGTGGTCTTCCACGGTGTCGTCGTCGTCGTAGTGATCACCGCTAATTTCAGAGCGATTGCTGGCCTCGAGTACATGAGCGCTAGTTTGGAGGAGATCTACGGGTCGATGGCTCGTGGGGAGACTTGCCCGGATAAGGGTCGAGGTTTCCCTGTACCGTACAACACAGCAACAGGTTAGACAGTGACTACATGTTTGTTTGAGCGGTCTAGCCATGGCATGGCATGACTTACGATTCTTGTTCCACTGGATGCTCCGTCATTTCTTCCTCTTCCTCCTCCTCTTGCTGCGCCTGTCGACTTGTCCTGTACGCTTCTTCCACGAGGAAACTTAGGTGCATCGAGACATCGGAGACTTCGTCATCTTCGTGCTCATCGTCACTACGAGGATTGCCTTCCGCCACCGCAATGTCCCTCACAGGCGGCCAAGACGGCTCATTGTTCTTGCTGTTGTTGTGGTTCTGCATGACAGAGGACAATGAATTGAGCAGTGGTTGTTGTGACAGGGTTATTGCTTCTGACTTCCTTGACTTCCTTGGCTCCGCTTGGTGGTCTTGAGGAGCTTCTTGAGGTGAGAGGGAGGAGGGGCTCTCATCGTGATTCTTGGACAGAATCTAATAAAGCCTCAAAGCCTCCTCAATGCTCTCTATTACGGTGGTTGCCACCACTGTATTGGAGCAGTAGGAAACCAAGAACAGCCAGTCATTGCCTGGTTATCTCTCCCCATCAACTATTGTTGTTTTGGGGGGAAGGTATTTAATTGGTAAAAGACGGCCGTCACGTGACCTTTGTAGGAAAAGAGCAGCAGTGGTAAGAAGAGAGCTCACGGATCAATCGGGAATGCAATACTGGAGTAAAAAGCAATAAAAGAAATATTGCTACTAGAGCTGTCACCGTGGCCTTCTGAAACAGCAGAGTCACCTAGTGAGCCTCTTTCGGATGTTCCACTTTGGAATTCATGAGCTTCTTCATGTCACCATTTATCTCTTTCGTTCTCCCCGCAGCAACTTGCCACATGCCTCTGTTTCAAGAACCACTTACTGTACTTACTAGCTAGCCAGCTCGGACATGGTGGAGAACATGTAGTAGGTATGCTAGCAGACTGCTAGCAGATAGCAGTAGCTCCCAGTACCAGGTGGTGATTGATTATCGATCGATGTCCCCGCTCCCGACTGTTGCTTGACTCCCACTGTAGCTGACCAGCTGCACAGCTACAAAAAGCTAGCTAGCTGCATCGCCAGTCCTAAAACGCGATCGACGGCACGGAGAGACCGTACCGTACCGGTAGGACTGTAGCCACTCTCACCGGTTCGTGGTAGCTCTAGCCAGCTAGGGCAGCCTCTGGGGAGGGGCAGCTGGGGGGAGGCACCTTACCAAGAGTTCCAGGCACCAACGATCGAGTGAGAGTCAGCCTTTTGGAGGACCTACTACAGTAATATCTGGCCAGCTACAGTACTAGCTAGAGCTTGGCTGTAGCTGAAGCCAAGAACTCGACAGAATAGAATAAGGAGTAATAATAACCAAAGCTACTCCAGAAAAACTATGGCAAGACTTACCAAGAGCTGGTGAGTGACTAGCTCATCCTCGGTGCAAGTTGCTTACAGCGAATGGAATCTCGAGTAAGAATTTTGGCATCAAGATTCGTTGGATGCCTCTCAAACACGGCAGAGGAGTGGAGTGGACCCGTGCCGCCGTATCGAGTGAGTTTTAGCTGTAGAGGAGTCTGTGCCTCCTTATGGCCTTACATTCCTCAATGGAATCTAAACCGATGATTCGATTCGTTTCATTCTCTCGCCCTTGGGTCAGCTCATCGGTGAGCTTGAACTCTCCGGCACATTGATTTGTAACGTACCAGCGGTAGTCTGAAATCTCCGCATTGGCTGAATTTTTTTTGACTTGGCTGGATGAGAGGCGAGCTACGGTAGACTACATAAGGGGTGGTTCTGGCTGGCTGGCCAATTTTTGCTATGATGGCACAACACGCACGGAGCGTTTTGCAGGTGGTCTGATCCAATACGAACGAAACTCGTCGATCCAAGACGAGCGCTCTCCGCTTACTTTTGTTTCGTGTCCTGCTGTGCTGCAGCTGACAAAGTCTATTTCTCCACACATTACTACGTTTGTCGTTCCAGGGTCTTTTGGCCACTGAATACAAGGTCAGGGATGGATCGAACTCCAATTCGACTCGACTCTTGTCGCAGCCAACGGTACCCCCGGATCTGATAGCTTTAGTTCTGAATGACGAAACGAATGGATCAGCCAATCGGCGGGAGACGAAACGGAAGCCCACGAGCGAGTGTTGTCTGCAAATAAGACCCTACTATCATGGACTTGGCAAGTCACGAACCAAACTGAGTGGAACAGATGACCACAATGCGAGTTTTAGTAATGGCTGTGCACAACACCAAGCGCTGCTCTATGAGTTTTCTGAAACAGAGACACTGTGAAACGTGTATGTATTATGCATTATCTGCGGATGCGTCTTTTCCAAACACAGCCAAGCCCACCAGTCTCATGGAGAAGCAAACTTAGCTCAGGGCTCTCATGCAGTGATTGTCAAGGTTAATGTAGATGTGCCCTTGTGCTTGTCTGACCCGTTGAACAACTGTGCCGTAATCGTAAATTGTGAGTTTGAATACCCAAACCCATTAAAGTCAGAGCTGGAAGTGCAGCCACTGGAACTCCCACAGACAGTATAGGGTGACCCGTCATTATCCGTATTGATTTCTGAACCATTCACTTCAAAAACCACGTACCAGGATGATGCTCCCCCCGAAATATCCACAACGATGTTCCATTGATATGTCAGATCCGCAGAATTGATTGTGCCCCCATTTGACAAGGTGCTCACAACTGCATTGCCGTTGTCCGCATCAACTAGAGAGAAATCGCCCAATTGGCCAGTATCTGATGTTGGAGCAGAGCTCGATTCGCTGGGAGCTGCACTCGATTGGCTTGGAGCTGCACTTGATTGGCTCGGTGCTGCACTTGATTGGCTGGGAGCGGCACTCGGTGCAAGACTGGGGAGGGAGCTGGGGGCAGAACTTGGAGACTCGGATTGAGTAGAGCTAGGAGCGGCACTTGATTGGCTTGGTGCTGCACTTGGTGCAAGACTGGGGAGGGAGCTGGGGGCAGAACTTGGAGACTCGGATTGAGAAGAGCTAGGAGCGGCACTTGATTGGCTCGGTGCTGCACTTGATTGGCTGGGCTGCACTCGGTGCAAGACTGGGGAGGGAGCTGGGGGCAGAACTTGGAGACTCGGATTGAGAAGAGCTAGGAGCGGCACTTGATTGGCTCGGTGCTGCACTTGAGACTTGGTGCAAGACTGGGAGCTGCACTCGGTGCAAGACTGGGGAGGGAGCTGGGGGCAGAACTTGGAGATTGAGAAGAGCTAGGAGCGGCACTTGATTGGCTTGGTGCTGCACTCGGTGCAAGACTGGGGAGGGAGCTGGGGGCAGAACTTGGAGACTCGGATTGAGAAGAGCTAGGAACGGCACTTGATTGGCTCGGTGCTGCACTCGGTGCAAGACTGGGGAGGAGCTGGGGGTAGAACTTGGAGATTGAGAAGAGCTAGGGCGGCTTGATGCCTTGGTGAAGACTGGGGGAGCTGGGGGAAGAACTTGGAGATTGAGAAGAGCTAGGAGCGGCACTTGATTGGCTTGGTGCTGCACTCGGTGCAAGACTGGGGAGGGAGCTGGGGGCAGAACTTGGAGACTCGGATTGAGAAGAGCTAGGAGTGGCACTTGTTGGCTCGGTGCTGCACTTGCCGCGCTTGGAGCTGCACTTGATTGGCTGGGAGCCGCACTGGCTGCGCTGGGAGCGCACTCGCTGCCTGGACGCACTTGATCGCTTGTGCTGCACTGCGCACTGGGAGCTGCACTCACTGACTTGGTGCTGCACTTGCTGTGCTGGGGGCTGCACTTGATTCACTGGGAGCTGCACTTGCTGCACTGGAGTTGCACTTGCCGTGCTTGGAGCTACACTTGATTCGCTTGGTGCACTGATCGCTTGGAGCGCACTGCTGCACTGGGAGCTGCACTTGCCGCGCTTGGAGTTGAACTTGGTGCTGCACTGGCTGCCTGGGGCGCACTTGACTGATCACTAGGAGCTCACTTGCTGCACTGGGAGTTGCACTTGCCGTGCTTGGAGCTCACTTGATTCGCTTGGTGCTGCACTCGCTGACTTGGAGCCGCATGGCTGCACTGGAGCTGCACTTGCCGCGCTTGGAGTTGCACTTGATTCGCTTGGTGCTGCACTGGCTGCACTGGGAGCAGCACTGGCTGCACTGGGAGCTACACTTGCCACGCTTGGAGCTGCAATGGAATCGCTGGGAGCTGCACTGGCTGCGCTGGGAGTTGCACTTGCCATGCTTGGAACCACACTCGATTCGCTTGGTGCTGCACTCGCTGTACTTGGAGCCGCACTGGCTGCACTGGGAGCTGCACTTGCCGCGCTTGGAGTTGCACTTGATTCGCTTGGTGCTGCACTGGAATCGCTGGGAGCAGCACTGGCTGCACTGGGAGCTACACTTGCCACGCTTGGAGCTGCACTGGAATCGCTGGGAGCTGCACTGGCTGCGCTGGAGTTGCACTTGCCATGCTTGGAACCACACTCGATTCGCTTGGTGCTGCACTCGCTGTACTTGGAGCAGCACTTGATACACTCGGTGCTCCACTTGCCACGCTGGGAGCCGCACTCGCTGCGCTTGGAGCTGTAGTTGATTTGCTTGGTGCTGCACTCGCTGCACTGGGAGCTGCACTTGCCAAGCTTGGAGCTGCACTGGATTCACTGGGAGCTGCACTGCTGCTGGGAGCTGCACTTGCCGTGCTTGGAGCGACACTCGATTCGCTTGGTGCTGCACTCGCTGACTGAGCGCACTTAGATGCTGCGGACTGCACTTGGTGCTGCACTTGGCACAAGACTGGGGCTACGGCTGGGAATAGAGCTAGGGAAATCAGAAGTGCTCGGTGCTGCACTTGATGCACTTGGTGCTAGACTGGGGGGAGAACTTGGAGACTGAGCAGAACTCGGTGCTGCGCTTGATGCACTTGGTGCAAGACTGGGGCTACCTGGAGCAGAGAAGAGTCGAAGGCTTACTTGGGGCAGTGCTTGGATTAGTGCTTGGGGAAGCAGATGTCGGGGCGGCCGTTGATGGACTTGCAGTTGTAGGGGTAGCTGTGGGACTTCCTGCCGTGACTGTAGGGCCTGCAGTTGTTGGGCTTGCTGTAGTGGGTCTAGCAGTTGAAGGCGTAGCAGTTGAGGGGATAGCTGTTGTGGGGTTAGCCGTCGATGGACTTGCTGTTGTAGGAGTAGCTGTGGGACTTCCTTCAGTCACTGTAGGGCCTGCAGTTGTTGGGCTTGCTGTAGTGGGTGTAGCAGTTGAAGGCGTAGCAGTTGAGGGAATAGCTGTTGTGGGGTCAGCCGTCGATGGACTTGCTGTTGTAGGAGTAGCTGTGGGACTTCCTTCAGTCACTGTAGGGCCTGCAGTTGTTGGGCTTGCTGTAGTGGGTGTAGCAGTTGAAGGCGTAGCAGTTGAGGGAATAACTGTTGTGGGGTTAGCCGTCGATGGACTTGCTGTTGTAGGAGTAGCTGTGGGACTACCTGCAGTGACTGTTGGACCCATAGTTGTTGGGCTTGCTGTAGTGGGTGTAGCAGTTGAAGGCGTAGCAGTTGAGGGATAGCTGTTGTGGGGTTAGCCGTCGATGGACTTGCTGTTGTAGGAGTAGCTGTGGGACTACCTGCAGTCACTGTAGGGCCTGCAGTTGTTGGGCTTGCTGTTGTGGGTGTGCAGTGAAGGGTAGCGGTTGAGGGAGTAGTGGATGTTGGGGTGGCTGTCGATGGACTTGCTGTTGTAGGAGTAGCTGTGGGACTACCTGCAGTCACTGTAGGGCCTGCAGTTGTTGGGCTTGCTGTAGTGGGTGTAACAGTGGAGGGAAGAGCTGTTGAGGGTGGGGTGGCCGTGGATGGGCTTACTGTTGTAGGAGAAGCTGAGGGACTACCAGGAGTGACTGTAGGACCTGCAGTTGTCGGGCCTGCTGTGGTGGGTGTGGCTGTTGAAGGTGTAGCGGTTGAGGGGATAGCTGTTGTGGGGTTAGAAGTCGTAGGGGTAGATGTGGGATTGCCAGGAGTTACTGTGGGACCTGCAGTTGTTGGGTCAGCTGTTGTGGGAATAGCTGTTGTAGGGGTAGCAGTTGTGGGGATGGCAGTGGATGGGGTTGCTGTTGTAGGAGTAGCTGGGGACTTCCTGCAGTCACTGTTGGACCCAGAGTTGTCGGGCCTGCTGTGGTCGGTGTTGCAGTTGAAGGCGTAACAGTTGAGGGTGTGCAGTTGCAGGGGTGGCAGTCGATGGGCTTGCTGTTGTGGGAGCAGCTGTGGGACTACCAGGTGTGACTGTGGGACCTGCAGTTGTTGGGCCAGCTGTTGTGGGAGCAGCCGTGGGACTACCAGGAGTGACTGTGGGACCCGCTGTTGTTGGGCCAGTTGTTGTGGGAGAAGCTGAGGGACTACCAGGAGTGACTGTGGGACCTGAGGTTGTTGGGCCAGCTGTGGTGGGAGAAGCTGAGGGACTACCAGGAGTGACTGTGGGACCGGCAGTCGTTGGGCTGCTTGTGGTTGGGCTTCCAGTGATCAGGGTCTCACTGATATAAACTCCTGATGTTCCTGTTAGGCTAGAAAAGGCAGCAACAAAGTCGGCTCTTTGTGTGGCACTCCCCAAAAAGGGATTAGCACTTGTCTCATCCACTGTGACAGAAAGTTCCAGATGAAAGTTTGCATTTCCAACTTGCAGTTTTCGCCTGCCAATCTTCTGTGTTATCGTTACATTGGTCACAATTGCAGCACACGTTGTTTCCGTTACGAAATCATTAGCCCTGACAAAATTTGAAGTCAAAGTATCATCTTGGACAGAAGAGATGTCGTTGGTGAACCCCATGTAGTATGTGGTGGTGACGGATGTATAGCCACAAGTAGGGGCACCAGTTGGCACTTGTGTTGATGGAAAAGATGTTGTGGGGCTACTACTGGGCCGTCCTGCTGTTACTGTTGGTGTTCCTGTAGTTGGTGGCTTAGTTGGAGCTTCTGTAGGTTGGCCTGTTGGTGCTGGTGTGGGGGCTGATGTTGGCAGTGGGGTGGGTTGGTTGGTTGGCCTAGATGTGGGGGCTGCTGTTGGAGAGGGTGTAGGCTGTCCTGTAGGAGCTGGAGTGGGTTGGCCAGTTGGTGCTGGCGTTGGCGGTGCAGAGGGATTCAAAGTTGTTGGAGAAGCACTGGGACTTCCCTCAGTCACTGTTGGAACCAAAGTTGTGGGACTGGCTGTGGAAGGAGTTCCCGTAGGTGATCCAGTAGTGGGACTCGCTGTAGTTGGTCCGATTGTGGTGGGGCTGGTGGTCGTGGGGTTGCTCGTGCTGGGACCTGCACTGGTTGGGCCTCCAGAAGTTGGGCCGTCAGGAGTGGGGCCAGCTGTTGTTGGGGCATCCGGGGTGGGGCCAGCAATGGTCGGGGCATCAGGAGTAGGAATAGCAGCTGTTGGGGCATCAGGGGTGGGGCCAGCAACAGTCGGGACACCAGGAGTAGGACTAGCAGTTGTTGGGGCATCAGGAGAAGGGCTAGCAGTTGTTGGGGCATCACGAGAGGGGCTAGCAGTTGTTGGGGCACCAGGAGTGAAGCCAGCAGTTGTTGGGCTGAAAGTGGTAGGGATGGCAGAGGTTGGAGCTTGGCCATTTGTGTCACCAGGTGAACCAGTTTGTCTTGATGTGGATGCTCCTGGCTGTGTATTTTTCGATGGTGCCTGGGTGGTAGGTTCTGCAGTTGTTGGGGCAGATGGGGTTGGCTCTTGTGTTGTTGGGGCAGATGGGGTCGGCTCATGTGTTGTTGGGGATGCCTTGGCAGCAGCACCTGTTCCAGTTGGTGCACCACTACCAGCTTTTGAATCAGTCGTTTCTGTGGGCATTGCTGTAGTCGGTGATGCTGCGACTGGCACGGCTGCTGGGGCATCACTGCTTTTGCTTGGACTCAAAGAATGCGCTGTAGTTGGCTCTTGCGACTTGCTTGGGGCATCCGAAGGAGCATTTGATGGCTGGGTGGACAGGGTGGGGGCCTCTGTGGGTGCCGCGGTATAAGCAGTGAAATAGCTTTCAATAGGCGCTGCAGAGGGGGCCCCTGAGGCTGCTGTTACGATGTCTGCAGTCTCTGCATTTACACTGGTCTCTGCAACAATCTTGTCTTCATCATTAGGATCCACAACAGAACCATAAAACAGTCGAACAGTTGGTTCCCCGCCTCTGTCTGGACCTTGTTCTTGTTCAGGTCCCATTGGGAAGTTTTCTTCGATTTCAAAGATGAAGGCCTCGACAAAGTCGGAATACAAACGGTTGTTGGAGAGCAATGAGATGCCACTTTGCAGAGAACGTGTCTTGCCGACACCGTTCTTCTCCATTGCGACTTCACTGGGTCCAGTTGAACCACCAAACAAGCAATTCTGATCAGGACATCCCACACAAGTCATTGTAACCTTCCATTTTGTGTACGTGAAGAGCATGGTTGGGCCAGCCTGGACACTATTGATATCTGTCAATTCGACATTGTGGGCCACTCGTAGAAAGTCTCCACTGCACATTCCTGAGAGAGCATTGTAGCTGAGCTTGAATAGTTCTTCGAGTCGGGCTTGGTTGGCTTCCACAAATCCCAGAGGGAGGCCCTGAAGAACCAAGTTCGTGATGCCTTCTTTCAGTTCTGTGACTTCTTCAAAGCCAGGACACACAGACATGGACCAGCTGTAGGCAGATTCATTCAAGTCAATGACGACATCATCAAGGTCATTATCCAAAGGGCCTCCTCCTGTCATGTTTGGAAGGTTGGAGGTGTTGGCAGCAGTGCCATTGAACTCATTCCCAAGGATGTCATCAAAGACATCACCAAGAGCGCCCGCCACATCGTCAATATCTCTAGCTGTCCCATTCTTGCCGAGACCAAGCCCAGCGCCATGCTCCACAAGGAGTGTGCCGTTGATAAGACTGGTTCCGTTCACTGCGGTGGTGACATTGGTACTGTTGGTGGTTTCCATGGCACTCATCATGACCATTCCAGTGGAAACCGCAGTAGTGGTGACAATGGCAGCAGCTCCGACGGCCACAGCAACTTGTGTGGCGAGTGAGGCCGTGGCCACACCTGCCAGTGCCTGTCCCACAATCCCTGTGGTAACGGCCGCCGCCGTTGCCGTACCAACCGCAGCGGAACTTCCGGCTGCTGCCGAGGTAGCCATACCTTGAGCAGCTGCCGTGGCCATGTTCTGTGTAGCCCCTTGGAGTGCCCTGAGAAACAACAGATTCCAAAACAGTAAAGAGAGAAAACGTCCATGAACGAGGAGCTGTGAGGAAATTCGCCCCAAAAAGCATCATGGGGAGACAATCAATGAACAAACGTACAGATAGGTGGGATTCCCCAAATTGGCCACAGATTGTTGCTGTGCTTGTAGGAGCATGGCGGTTCTGGCATTCCCAGCGACCTCATCGGCCGCTGCCTCTGCGGCTTCTTGTGCCAGTTCTTCTGCGCTGGGTTCCCCGTTTCCCATGCATTTTTGAACCAATTTTGAAATTAATTTCATGCAGAGGAGCAGTCCACAAGCGGATAGAATGGCAAAGAGAAGGGATTGTCGGACCTTTTTTTCGTTCTGTTCGGCCATATCGACGGTGGATGGTTCATCCTGCTGAGAATCGCTCATGATGGAGTCGAGATTTCGACTTTCTTCATCGTCATCATTGTAATCGTTGTGTTCTTCTTTTTTACTGGCATCCTTGAGTAGATCGACATCCTCCATTTCTCCTGCGTCTTCGTAGTTGCTTGGCTCGTCCGAGGGATGAGCACTGCCCTGTTCCAAAAAACTTTGACTCATAGAGTCTCTGGATTGGCGTGGCTGGAGAGAAACTCGTATCATTGTCGAGTTCTCACTGCTTTGTAGGAAACAGAGGAACCATAGAAAGAGTAGAGATTGGTTGAGAAAGAAAGAGTCAGAATGAGCATGAGTATGGGGCCAGCTAGCTAGAAAGGGGAAAGAAAACTCACGTGGGAGAGTCATCGCCCTGATGATAATAGGACTCTTGATAAGATTCCTCATAGTCTTCTTCGTCATCATCCTCTTCCTCTTGTGGCTCTTCAGTGGAAGTGCCCTCTTCTTCTTGTTCTTCTGCCAGAGGCTCCTGATGGTTAGGGTTAGCCTGACCTTGACCTCTAGGAGTGTAGGGCATACCAGCAGCATAGGCAGGAAAACTGCCCAAGGACGCCTCTTCCATGAGAAAACTCAGATTCATCGAGACTTCCGACATGTTGTTCGTCTCATCGTCATCACCACCCACAAATCGGGTGGGAGGACCAGTGCCTTCCATTCCGTTGGCAGAGTCGTACTCGTTATCGTTCATTCTTTGTTATGATACTGTATCTGTGCTGCTATAGTAAGTATGTCTGCCTGATCTAAGATAAGAGGCTGACTGCTCTTCTGTCGTCCTGCTTGCTAGCTAGCTCTGGTTATGATCGCTGTGATATCAAACTGGACTGTGAGATAGATAACAACCGCTGTGAGATAGATAACAACCGCAATGATAAACAGGCTGTGACGAGAAAAGTTGAGCTAAAGTGGTGGGCTTCGGGCTTCGGCTTCTCAAGCGGTGATGTTTGCGGTGGCGCCCTCAATGCCTTGTTTCTGCCTTCTTGTGCCTGTTTAAAATTTGGGTGGTCAAAGTCACCGGCCATAACAAACGTTGCCCCGCAAGGAACAAAACCAGGTCGTAAAGAAAATAAGGATTAGCTCATTATGACTTCAATGAGGTTTAGATAATTATTGCCAACAATGACCATCCTAGAGAAATATCGACCGTAAACATTCTTTGTTTTAGAGTCCAAGACTCAGTACAAAAGTACTGAATGAGGGCACCGTACAGCTTTGGGTAGCTGCTGCTACTATTAAAAGGGTTAATAGCCAGCAACAGACTTTTTAACTGGATGGTTTCCCCGAGCCCTAACGAGACCCAACACAACTTCCACGGAGGCGCCTCCCACGCACACGCCCAAAGCAAATCCGTGGTCAAAGACTTGTGAAAGGTCCTGCATTGCAGTTTTTCGGCTTCTATTGTCGTATCGTACCGGTATGCTACGGTATGTAACGATGAGATTGATAGCACAACACACTATTCAATCCTGTCTCGGGGATGCAGTGGACGGTCAAACTCTAGGTTACGCGGGTGCAGATGCAGATGCACGGCACCGATATGGAGCAACTGTTACTGGTGGTGTCGTCGTGAACCCGGGATAATGGTAACAACAATTCATACGTTGCTCTGATTCTTGAAGCGTTTCTGCCCAAACCCTCAGGACAAACATTTACAGAAATGCCTCATGGTTCTGACGCGGCTAGCTAGCTACCTCCAACATTGTTTGCTTGGATCGACTTCCGCCCTGTATGGTGTACTCCTCGAAATTCCGAGCCCCGAGCCCCGAGCTGGTTACACCAAATAGGAATATAGTCCTCGTCGGAAGAATCTCGCTCGTCGGCAAGTAGACAGCGCTGTGTTGCTTTCGCGTTGACAGGATCGACAACTCAACCATCAGGCTGGTCGCCGTCCTCTTTCATGACGACGACGTTCCCTGCTGTGCTCAAATTTTGCAGCCACTGCCTCTTTTGCAGGATCTCTGGCGAGGTCTACTACCGTACCGCACGACGACGAGTACCGGAGCTAGCCACCGGCCTCCGAGCCAAGCCGGGCGCGCACTGAAGAAGACGCAGGGGTACGTGTAATGTATCGGTTATCGAAGCACGGATTGCCTTTGAAGCGAAGGACAACAAGAACGGAACCAAAAGTTACCACCAACATGCGTGAATCGGTTGAGCATCTCTGCGGTCATTTTGAAGAATAGCAGAAAGATAACGCCGCCTTCCAGAAGAAATTGACTATCAGAATGCTGGTCAATCTCCAAAAGTATTGCTCCCTCAAAGGCAACTCGACGTGGGTGAGCCAGGAAATCTTGATTTGCTTCGCAAAAGAGTTTGTGACCGAGAGGGTAGGTGGAAGTGGGAGTGACTCAACTAACTGCTACGGGTTATAGCCAACGGCTAATGCTTGGTTTTGAACATGAATTATGGGTTATCGTAATGGAGACTTTGAAACTGGAAATTACATGCAATACATTCCGATTATGGGTAAGCTGTGAACTTCCAACCCCACCAACATTGCCCCCATGTTGTCCCCCCCCCCCAAGCTCTGAGCCTTATGCTTCGATTGTCAAGCTTATAGAGGCTGTGCCCTGAAGGTTATTGCCTGCATTGTACAACTCTGCGGTCAGGGTGAATGATGTGCTTGAATAGCCCGATCCATTGAAGTCAGCACTGGAAGTGCAGGTACTGGCACAGACAGTGTAGTCAACTGCGGTGTCCGTCCGTATTTCGGTACCATTGACCTTAAAAATCACATACCAGGATGCTGATCCCCCACTCCTGGTAATAACTATGTTGTAATTGTATCCCAACGTAGAAGCAGTAAATGACGCCCCATTCGACAAGGACTGTTTCACTTCATTGGAGTTGTCTGCATCAACAAGCGAAAAATTTTCCAATTGACCAGATGGTGCAGTTGGGGGAGAAGTTGGTGCGGCTGTGGGTGCAAAGGTTGGTGGTTCCGTTGGAAGCGGGGTTGGTGGTTCAGTGGGAGTTTCGGTAGGTGGATCTGTTGGGGCCTCTGTAGGTGCTTTAGTGGGAGTCTGGTAGGTGCTTTAGTGGGAGTCTGGGTAGGTGCTCTAGTGGGAGCCTTGGTGGGTGCTTTAGTGGGAGCCTGAGTAGGGGATTTAGTTGGTGCTTTAGTGGGAGCCTTGGTGGGTGCTTTAGTGGGCCTGAGTGGGGATTTGTTGGTGCTTTAGTGGGAGCCTTGGTGGGTGAAATGGTAGGGGGGTCTGTTGGGGCTTCTGTAGGTGGATTTGTTGGGGCCTCTGTTGGTGACGGAGTAGGAGGTTCTGTTGGAGCCAAAGTTGTGGGAGTAGCCGTGGTTGGTTGGGCCGTTGTTGGTTTTGCAGTGCTTGGTTGGGGCGTGGTGGGTGTTGCAGTGCTTGGACTTGCTGTAGTTGGTTGCAAAGTAGCGGGTGAAGCAGTGCTGGGTTGGGCAGTAGTTGGAGTTGCGGTGGTTGGGTTCTGTGTAGTGGGCTGCAAAGTTGTCGGGGAAGCAGTGCTAGGGCTCGCTGTGGTTGGAGCAGCACTAGGGCTCCCAGCAGTTGCTGTGGGGTTCAAGGTCGTTGGTGCATTTGTTGGTGCCTCGGTTGGAGCTAAACTGGGTGGGTTTGTTGGGGATTCAGTTGGCCGAGATGTTGTTGGGGTTGCAGAGGGTGACTCAGTGATTGGGCTCCCTGTTGTTGGCTGGGCTGTGGTTGGGCTTTTTGTTGGTGCAGTAGTGCTAGGGCTTGCTGTGGTTGGCGTGGCGCTAGGGCTCCCACCAGTTGCTGTGGGGCTCAAAGTTGTTGGGCTTGCCGTAATGGGCGCCACTGTTGAGGGCGCAATAGATGTTGGGATAGTTGTAGACGGATTTGTTGTTGTAGGCATGGCGGTGGGACTGCCTGCAGCCATTGTCGGACTCGTAGTTGCTGGAGTAGGAGTTGTTGGGGTGGCCGTGGATGGGCTTGCTGTTGTAGGAGTAGCTGTGGGACTTCCCTCAGTCACGGTGGGGCCAGAGTTGTTGGCTTGCTGTAGTGGGTGTAGAGTGGAGGGAAAGCTGTTGTTGGGGTGCCGTGATGGCTTGCTGTTGTAGGAGTAGCTGTGGGACTACCTGCAGTGACTGTTGGACCCATAGTTGTTGGGCTTGCGGTAGTGGGTGTAGCAGTGGAGGAGAGCGTTGAGGGGTACGTTTTGGGGTGGCGTGATGGCTTCTGTTGTAGGAGAGCTGAGGGACTACCAGGAGTGACTGTAGGACCTGAGTTGCCGGGCCTGCTGTGTGGGTGTGCGTTGAAGGTGTAGCGGTTGAGGGGATATCTGTTGTGGGGTTAGTAGTCGTAGGGGTAGATGTGGGATTACCAGGAGTACTGTGGACCTGCAGTTGTTGGGCCAGCTGTTGTGGGCGTGGCAGTTGAGGGCTTAGTGGTTGTTGGGGTGGCTGTCGATGGAGTTGCTGTTGTAGGAGTAGTTGAGGGACTTCCTGCAGTCACGGTTGGACCAGGAGTTGTCGGCCCTGCTGTGGTCGGTGTAGCAGGTGAAGGCGTAACAGTTGAGGGTGTAGCAGTTGCAGGGGTGGCAGTCGATGGGCTTGCTGTTGTGGGAGCAGTCGTGGGACTACCAGGTGTGACTGTGGGACCTGCCGTTGTTGGACCTGCTGTTGTGGGAGAAGCTGAGGGACTACCAGGTGTAACTGTGGGACCTGTAGTTGTTGGGCCAGCTGTTGTGGGAGAAGCTGAGGGACTACCAGGAGTGACTGTGGGACCTGCTGTTGTTGGGCCAGCTGTGGTGGGAGAAGTTGAGGGACTACCAGGACTGACTGTGGGACCTGAGGTTGTTGGGCTGCTTGTAGTTGGGCTTCCAGTGACCAGGGTCTCACTGATATAAACTCCTGAAGTTCCTGTTAGGCTGGAAAAGGCAGTGACAAAGTCAGCTCTTTGTGTGGCACTCCCCAAGAAGGGATTAGCACTTGTCTCATCCACTGTGACAGAAAGTTCCAGATGAAAGTTTGCACTTCCAACTTGTAAGCCAATCTTCTGTGTTATGTTCACATTGGTCACAATTGCAGGGCACGTAGATTCTGCCACAAAATCATTAGCCCTGACAAAATTTGAAGTCAAGATCTCATCTTGGACAGAAGAGATGTCATCGGTGAACCCCATATAGTATGTGGTGGTGACGGATGTATAGCCACAAGTTGGGGCAGCAGTGGGAACCTGTGTTGATGGTGAAGATGTTGTGGGGCTTGCCGTTGTTGGAGTAGCACTGGGCTCGCCGGATGCCACAGTTGGGGTTCCAGTTGTGGGAGTGCCTGTGCTGGGAGCATCCGTTGGTGGAAGTGTGGGCACTGGAGTGGGCTGTCTTGTGGGAGCTGGTGTGGGGCCTCCTGTTGGCATCGGGGTGGGCTGTCCTGTTGGTGAGGGTGTGGGTTGATTTGTTGGCCTTCTTGTGGGAGCTGGGGTCGGAGAGGATGTGGGTTGATTTGTTGGCTTTCTTGTGGGATCTGGGGTTGGAGAGGGTGTGGGTTCATTTGTTGGCCTTCGTGTAGGGGAGGGTGTGGGTTGGCCAGTTGGCTGTGGTGTTGGGGCTGATGTCGGTGAGGTTGTTGGTGCCACAGATGGGTTCAATGTTGAGGGATTTGCACTGGGACTACCCGAAGCCACTGTTGGGCCCAAAGTTGTCGGGCTTGCCGTCGAAGGTGATACATCAGTGGGGCTTCTTGTAGTTGGTCCTGCAGTGGTGGGGATGTTGGTTGTGGGGTTGCTTGTGCTGGGGCCAGCAGTTTCTGGGCTACCTGTACTTGGAGCAGCGGTAACGGGAGATCCAGTACCAGTAGGTGCACTTGTTATTGGGCTGCTAGTAGCGGGATTGGCAGTTGTCGGGGCTTGGCCAGAAGGGTCACTGGTTGTTGGGCTGCTTGTGGTGGGATTGGCAGTTGTTGGCGCTTGCCCAGCTGGCTGCCCAGGTGAATCAGTCTGCCTTGCATTGCTAGAAACAACCGGTTGTGTGTCTTGTGTTGGTGCTTGAGTTGTGGGCGTTTGCGTTGTGGGTACTGCTGCAGTTGGAGTTCGTGTGGTTGGAGTGTCCGAGGGGCTCTCGGACTGAGTACTTGTCGGTGAGTCACTAGTTTGACTTGGCGCGTTTGATGTTGAACCAGAGGGAGACCCTGAGGGTGATTCACTGCTTCGGCTTGGAGGTAAAGATGAAGCTGTACTTGGCTCTTGTGATTTGCTGGGAACGTCAGAAGGAGCTGCGGTTGGCTCTTGTGACTTGCTTGGAGCATCCGAAGGAGCATTCGATGGCTGGGTGGACACTGTTGGGGAATCTGTGGGTGCCGATGTAAAAGCAGTGAAGAAATCTCCGATCGGTGCTGCAGAGGGGGCCCCCGAGGCTGCTGTCACCTTGTCTGCGGTCTCTGCATTTACACTGGTCTCTGCAACAATCTTGTCCTCATCATTAGGATCCACAACAGAACCATAAAACAGTCGAACAGTAGGTTCTCCAGTTCTGTCAGGATCTAGTTCTTGTTCAAGCGCATCAGGGAAGTTTTCTTCGATTTCAAAGATGAATGCTTCCACAAAGTCGGAATACAAACGACTGCTGGTGAGAAGAGAGATTCCATTCTGCAGAGCGCGTGTCTTGCCCAAACCGTTCTTCTCCATTGTGACTTCACTGGGTCCAGTTGAACCACCAAACAAACTGTTCTGATCAGGACATCCCACACAAGTCATTGTTACCTTCCATTTTGTGTACGTGAAGAGCATGGTTGGGCCAGCCTGGACACTATTGATATCTGTCAATTCAACATTGTGGGCCACTCGAAGAAACTCTCCACCACACATTCCTGAGAGAGCATTGTAACTGAGCTTGAATAGTTCTTCGAGGCGGGCTTGGTTGGCCTCTACAAATCCAGGAGGGAGTCCCTGAAGAACCAAGTTTGTGATGCCTTCTTTTAGTTCCGTGACTTCTTCCAGGCCAGGGCACACAGGCACTGACCAGTTGTAGGCAGATTCATTCAAGTCAATGACATCATCATTTTCAACAGGGACTCCTCCAGTCACATTTGAAAGGGTGGGGGCGCCGGTGGCAGGGACATTGAACTCCGGCCCAAGGACATTGTCGATACCACTAGGTGTGCCGTTGTTGCCAAGGCCGAGACCGATCCCAAGCCCAGCTGTAGAAGTACTGGTGCCATGATCATCAAGGATTGTGTCGTTGATGAGATTGGTTCCATTGATGGTCACAATAGTAGTAGTAGTATTGGTTTCTTCCATGGCATGCATCATGACTATTCCAGTGGAAACGGCAGTTGCAGTGACGATGGCAGCAGCTCCGACAGCCACTGCTAGTTGTGAGGTAAGTGAGGCAGATGCCACACCGGCCAGTGCTTGTCCCACAATCCCCGTGGAAACTGCTGCTGTCGTGGCAGCACCCGCAACAGCGGAACCTCCCGCAGCCGTGGAGCTAGCCGCCCCTTGAGCAGCTGCTGTGGCCATGTTCTGCGTGGTCCCTTGGAGTGCCCTGTTGACCGATTGAGGGTGATGAGAATCGATTTTCCACAATAAATTTCTTGGGGAGTGAGAGAGTGGATGAACTTACAAATAGGTTGGATTTGCCAAATTGGCCGCGGATTGTTGTTGTGTTTGCAGGAGCATGGCGGTTCTGGCATTCCCCACCACTTCATCCGCTGCAGCTTCTGCTGCTTCCTGGGCAACTTCATCTGCCCCAGGTACATCATCATCGCCCCCTTTGAGTCGGTTGACCAATTTGGAAATCATTTTCATGCAAAAGAGCATCCCACAGGCAGACAAAATGGCAAAGAGGAGAGAGCTTCTGACTTGCTTTTCCTTTGCTTCTGCCATATCGACCGTGGACGGTTCATCCTGTTGGGAATCACTCATTTGCGATTCCTGGTTTTGGCTTTCCTCATCTTCTTCCTCTTCGTAGTCTTCTTTTTTGCCAGCGGTAGTAGCCTTATGATCAAGGTCCACATCTTCCATGGGAGCATCGGATGTATCCACCGGGTCGTCGGATGACTGTCCTAGGTGGCACCCCAATAACGGGTCTTCCCCTGTGTCCCTAGCACTGCCCTGTTCCATAAAGCTATCCCGATGACTAAATGAGTCTCTGGATTGGCGTGGCTGGAGAGCAACTCGTATCATTGTCGAGTTCTCACTATTAAGAAAATAAAAGAAACAAAAAAAGACGAGTGAGTGATGATAAAACGAAGAAATTGGGCTCCCCGAGTGCTCTTTTCTTGTTTTTGTTTGAAGCAGCACTCACGTAGGCGGTTCATCTGCTTCGTCGTTGTCGTCTTGGTATTGCTCAGCATCATCATCTTCGTCTTCTTCTGTTGACGTGTCCTTGTCTTCTTCGTGTCCTTCCGTGACAGTCTCTTGGTGTTGTACTTCCGCGGTTCCTTGCCCCTTGCTGCTCTTGTAGGGAGAGGATGCCTCTTCCATGAGAAAACTCATATTCATTGACACTTCTGACATGTTGTTCAACTCGTCGTCTTCACTGCCAACTATGTGAATGGGGGGACTGTCTCCCTCCACGCCGTTGGTAGAGTTGTCATCGTTATCATCCATTGTTTGTAGTGGGCCGTATCTGTGATAGCTATTGGTAGTGTCTTATCCGTTCAGAGGGAACAAGTTTGTCTTATCTGTTTGATAGGCTTAGCTAGTAGTAGAACTGTTCTGTCGTCCTTCAGAAGGCAGTATGGAACTCAACAAGCAATCACTACAACAATAGAGGGAACCTTTACCAAAGAGAGTAAGAATGTAACGCAGGAGATCTCTAAGCTGGGCTTCGCAAGAGTGATGCTGCTTGGTTGCGGCGTGGTGGCTCACTACTCGTACTTCGACTAAAGAATGAGGTTTCTTGGGCACTATGACTCTATGATGGCCACATCATTTAAAGTCGCGTTTCGAGAGGAATTAGTAACATGTTGAGCTCTTTACTCTGAACCTTGCGTGAATTCTATAAAACTACGACTCCCAAGACTAGCCCCCAACATCAGTCCCGCAGCCACCGGCACATACCGGCACATTATTACTGGTGGTACTGGCTAGAGCTAGTCTAGAGTACAGTCGTACCAAATACCACCGGAACTTACAGGTCGGCAGGGAGCGATTGAATCGAATCGAATCAATCAATCGAATCGAATCTGTTCGATTCGTGGGGACAGTACCGCTACCTGGTGGTGGTACCATGTTGCAGCGCGCAATAAATGTGCTGCCCTCTGGCCATATCCAGCTAGCCACTGTCTGCCCACCTCCGGCTGCGGTCGCCTTTGGGTGAGTATAGCACGCTAAAATGTCATGTATGCATAGTCGAGCTATCTAGGAACCCAAAAGTATCGTTTTTGACATTGAAAAATACACTACGTATTCGTTACTGTTTCAATCTACAACCTTCGTGCAGCATGGAATCATCGCCCATCGTATTGACGCTCACTCACATGGATTCTGGAGTTTGCCACCAACGGACACATACAGTCCGGGTGGACCCGTGAGGTTTCCCAAGGCCATGACATCCATCTTGGCAATCTTTCCATCTTCCACATTGACCCAAACACGTTCAGGATCCAAAACCACATGTTTCCCACTGGCAGGAATGGCTGGCAAATCCATAAAGATGAGATTGCCGGTGTGGGTGCCGCTCACAACCAATTGTTCCACCAGAACTTCTCCAGGTCTGACTTCCTTGACAGACTCAAAGCTAAAGGACAAATCTTCAAAGGCTTGATAGAGCTTGTGGATCTCTGTTACCAACTGAACCGCTGTCAAGCACCCCTGATCATCAAACTTGACTGTGGCTGTTTCATGGAAGAGTGGAAGCAATTCCTCCGTGGTGGCGTGCCGGTTTTTGGCGTGCATATAATATCTCACGAGTTGTTCGTTCGTGAGCTTGATGGAAGATGAAGAGGAGTGGGAGGAGAATTGAGACTCGAAGATCGTTTCACTGGGATCAGCAGCATTCTTGGGCTTCTTGGATTGCTTCTTGGAACCCCCTTTGTTCTTGGTGGATTTGCCACTCTTCTTCTCTGTCTTCTTGCCCCCAGGAAAAAATAGAAAGCCCATGGTTTTGATTGAAGGACAAGGTGTATACCCTGTATCGTGAAGGATCCTCGAAAGCAAAGAATGTTGTAATTTGTGAACTTCCCTGGCTAGCTGGCTTCATGTAGACTAGTTGCCTCCAAATCTGCAATCTGCAATGGAAGGATTCTTTTCTCGGGATATCCTTGCCGAAATGCAAAGCTGGTGCCCCAAATGGAGATAATTGCCCAATTCTTTCCACTTGAAGAGAATTATAATTTTCCATCCAAGAGCATCGTGCTTTATAACAAATTTGTTGAACCCCACGTTCGAAAATCAACGTACCACCACGTGGCGGCAAGTCACCGGTACAAGCTTGGTCCGAGATCTAGCTAGCTAGCAAGAAAGAATTCGAAATAATGAAGGGGCTTCAAAGTGTACGCCTTGCTTCAGCGCTTCAGCCACTCCTTCAGATCAAGCTGGCTGCACGCTGCGGCTGCCAATCGGTGGATAAGCGGATCAATCGATGGATAAGCCGATCAGGCTCCAGATGCTGCATGCAGCATCCAGCTTGCCAGCTGGCCAGCTAGCTAGTAGTGAGAAGTGTTTTCGTTTGAGCTGCCACTCTCAGCGCACAGGGTCAACTTGAAATGAAACTTGTACCGGTACATGCAGCCTTGAAGCTACCGGTACCAACTGACTGGCTACCGGTAGCTTGTGTGGCCTCGTGAATCGAAGCGACCAAGGCGCTGAAAAACACCCAACTCCAACCCGGGGAGGTGGCACGGTTGGCAGCCTTTGTGTTTTGGCCGTCTTTGACTGAAGTGTTAAGCATGCACTGCAGCCGGCCGGACAACAAATGGACAGTAGCTAAGCACAAGAAGTTGGGGTTACAGGCATCAACCCGTAGAACGTTTTGGACCCAGGTGATTCAGTTCCTGGATCCACAAACATCAGACTCGCAAAGTCAAACTATAACGGTCTCCACAGCCATTCAGCACGACATTCCATTTCATATATGTATCTTTAGAACCATTACTAGTATAAAGGATGCATTGCACAAGCAAAGAGCTGAAACAGGCGGTGCTGGAAACACCTTGATCTCATTTAATTCTCTTTTGGCATCTCCAACTTGCCTCCAACTGACACATACAACCCAGGCGGGCCTGTAAGGTTCCCTAATGCTGTGACTTCCATCCTGTGAATCTTGCCATCCTTCAAAGTAAACCACAAGCGTTCTGGATCCAATACCACATGTCGGTTTGTGGCAGGAATGACAGGGAAGTCCATCACCCGAAGATCAGCAGTATGCGTTCCAGTGACAACCAAATGTTCCACAAGCACTTCTCCTGGACGAACTTCTTCAATAGACTCATAGGTGAACAGGATGTTCTCAAATCCTTCATAGAGCTTGCGAATCTCCAAAACCAATTGACAAGCTGTCATGGATCCATGATCGTCAAAGTTTGCCTTGGCATCTTCTGAGGTATAGTATGAAAGCAACTCTTCCACGGGAGCATGTCGATTCTTGGCTGCCATGTAAGCCTCAATGATTTCCTTGTTCCCAATCCGTACGGAATACATGGATGCCTGAGATTCGCACATTGTTTCAGAAGCATTGACACACTGCTGCTCTTTCTTGGATCCTCCCACATCCTTCGAGGCTTTGACGGCCTTGGTGCGTCGAAACAGCTTGAAGAATCCCATGGTTTTGGTTTCGAGCGCACTGCTTCTGAACTTCTTGATATCGATGTTGCGAAGGGGGTTGCTTTTGAAACCTCCAAAGTGTAAAAGTATGAGCCCAAGCGGTACAATGGATTGGGAAGAGGGAAGAGGCAGTTTCGCAGGATGCTGAAGACACCGCGACACACAATGATGCGTGCTCCAAGGTCTTGTTTGTACGTACTGTACTCGTAATGGCACCGTGAGTCAACCCCTTTAAGCAATGGCGGGAAAGCGGTGGCTTCTACGTTCTGTGTCTTTATAGCTGCTTTCATGTTCCTTTAAGAATTAAAAGCGTATGTGGAGGTTTGCAGGAGTTCTCCCAAAAGCATTACTAGTATTGCCTACTTCCTACTTCCTTACGAGTAGTGTCCTCATGTAAAACCTTGGTCTGCAACAATAGAATTAGATTGTCAGAGGCAACGAGATCATCGAGACGATGGATAAACTCGAGGCAACGTGGTCGGAATGTTTGATCAAGACACCCCAGTCCCTCGCCGACCGAAAGGTCTGGTAGGCAGAGATGACCGGGTACAAGTAGCCCGAAGCCTACAGTATCATGAGCAACAGTTCTGCTACGCCCTGCACGCACTGTACCTGCGCAAATTAGGTGAAATTTCTCAAGTCAAGGTTGTCGATCAGACCCGCTTCATAGATGCATCATTGATTTCAATCATTCATATACAGTTCTAAGTATGCATTATACACTATTGTGAATGGAACCTATTTGCCCCTTACATGGGCTCCTCATGGGGAGAGCGAGTGGCCAACAATCAGGTACTTGCACTCAGTTTTCCTGTTTAGATGGCTTGATCAGTTTGCCACCTACTGCCATGTACATTCCTGGTGGGCCCGTAAGGTTCCCCAATGCAGTGTCTTCCATCTTGGTAATCTTTCCATTCTTCACTGTGAAATACAAGCGCTCAGGATCCAACACCACATGACGGTTTGTCTTGGGGATGACAGGGAAATCCATAAACTTCAGGTCTGATGTATGCGTGCCAGTGACAACCAGTTGTTCCACAAGAACAACACCAGGCTCAACTTCTTCAATTGACTCAAAGGTGAACATCATGTCCTCAAAACCTTGATTGAGATTGTTAATCTCAGTCAAAAGCTGGCGAGCTGTCATGGATCCATGATCATCAAACTTGGCCTTTGCCTTATCAGACGTCCAGAATTCAAGCAACTCTTCCACAGATGCATGCCGATTCTTTGCTGCCATGTACTGCTCAATAATTTGTTCATTGCTGAACTTGAAGGATGAGTTCGAGACTTGTGATTCATTGACGGTAAGAGAAGCGTCCACATCATTCTGTTTCCTTCTCTGCTTGGATCCACCCTTGTGCTTGCTTTTGCCAGCCTTGGAGCCTGTGATCAATTTCAAGAATCCCATTGTTTGTTTGATACCAAAGCGCTATCTGACTAACTACTAGCTAGTAGCTGTGACAGGAGAAGGCTTGACTTCTTTGAGATCGAATTTGTGAGCGTTTCTCCAAGTTTGTCATTGCATGTAACCTGTGTTCTCTCTTGCAGGAGCTTCTCTCTTCTGACTCAAGCTTCAAGTTCCCACGAAGCGACAAGAAAAGAGTGGTCACAACTCCGAAACGTGACTTAACGATCACTATAAAGATATATATAAAGTGGTACTCCCGACATTTCTGGTCATTGAAAGTCTTTCCTGGAACTTGAATCTTCGAGGTTCCGACAGTCCAGAAAACGAAGCTGCTTGGATCGGAAGAGCACAAAAAAGATTTCTGCCTCCACCTTTTGACGAAGAAAGCACTCAAAACGATTTGGTTCCTTGCTTTGTAAAGGAACGAAGCCGAAAGGAATGCATCCTCCAAGCTCCGGATTAGGCTGGCTACAGTGCCAAGTCACCAAAGAGGATGCGGTCTTGCGTGGGAAGCAAAGTGCATTTATTTCACCGGATCCGAGCGTGACCATTCACCCCAAAGTCTTGCCGGCTTTTAAAAGCTTTGTTGGGGTTTTTTGCTTTGCCCACCGCGAATTGTTTCTTCGAGAAAAGACGCGTCCGTGATGATCACATGAGCACCCCCTCCGTTGCACACAAAGGAGGCCTATCTGGTTGCTGAATGGCTAGCTTTATCAAGCAATTTGCTACAATTATATTCTATAGGAATCTTTCACACAGCAACACAGCACGCATCCTCCAGTGGTGACGGCACCAAACATCCACTTTATTCTCCAGGTGGCGTACTATCCATCTTTCCTCCGACAGAGATATACATACCAGGGGGCCCAGTAAGGCTGCCCAGAGCGATAATGTCCTCGCTTTGGAATTTACCATCCTTCATATAAAACCAGCAGCACTCGGGATCCAACACAATGCTCTTGTGGGTAGCTTCCACGGGAGGAAAGTTGGCAAACTGGTAGGGACCTGTGTGTGTTCCCGTGACGCAGAGCTCATCGAGAAGAACGACATTGGGCTTGACTTCTTTGATAGACCCACAGTTCCAAGTAGCATCCTCAAATCCCGCGTACACTTTCTGTATTTCTGTAGCCAAAATGGTAGCATTCATGGCCTTGCTGTCATCAAACTTGATTGGAGCATCACTGGATGTGAAATATGCAATGAGGTCTTCCATGGGTGCGTGGGCATTCATCGTGACAAAGAAGCGTTCCACTGCTAGTTCATTGGGCGTCTTGCCTCCAGCTGTGGGGGTGGGGGCATCTTGCTTAGTCTTGCTCTTGGTTTTGCCCCTCGACTTTTTGCTGCTTCGGCTGCTTTTGCTGTTTCTGCTGCTGTTGGTGCACACGGTAATGGCATCAACAGGAGGAGCATCTTGCTTGTCCCGAGCCTCCTCATTCGTCTTGCTCGATCGTTTCCACAAGTACTTGAACATGGTATGCTGCAATAATCAGTGATCTCAAAATAGAAAACTAAGATTTGTGATCGTCGGGACAAGATCATGCTCTTGAAAAAGTTACAAAGTTATTGGTTTATGAGACGACAAGCAAGCAAGACGAAGCATTAGAGCAGTCAATTAACGCCATTCGGACACACGGGCCATATACGGCCCGTGCTTAGATACTCGGGTCATATACGGCCCGAGTATACCTTGTTAAACCATAACTGCTCCGTACGTAAAGTTTCAGGAATTCTAGATACAACCAATCGAAAGAGCGCTGAAAGATGCTTCTTCTGATATATGGGTCATCATAGGCGAAATCGAGCCAGAAAGAAGTTGTGGCTCTACGAAAGTTGTAGGTTTTCGTGAGAAAACAAGCGGCAACAGAGAAGCCATGACTTCTGAGGAAGATATGCCTCCCCTGTTGGGAGAAGATTCACTCCTAGATGATGATGCTCTAGTTAGTATAGTTACTGAGGTACTGGACCTCTCTCAATTACCAACTGGCAGTGCCAGACCTGTCGGAGATGGCTCTGAAGATGGCAATGAAGCTGAGCCAGAACAGTCGCAAGAACAACCGAATGACTCCCAGGTCTCAACACAAACCAAAGCCACTTCCAGGAAGAGGAGAGAGAGGTTTGCATACAAGGGGAAGAGCTTCAAAGCCAGCAGTGACCTGTTCTTGAATGCAATCCATAAAGAAGCCTTCGAAGCCAAGTATCCAGATGATGTAGAGATCGTGGGAACAGTCATTCAATGCCATACAATTCGAATGGCATGAACTATGGCTTCAAGTGGACTACCCATGGCACTGATGTGGATAGTACATGGACCTGCCTCAGCTGAAAAGCAACCCAGAGCTGAAAGGGAGAACTGAAGTCGCTCATTGTGGCATATGAACAAGAGCAAAAGCTGCTGAGTAGCACTCAAGAAAGTTCTCCCACAGACCAATCCACAGAAGAACCATCGCATTCAACCTCGACCGGAAGCAAAGTAGGTAGGAAGAAAAAGAAGAATGGAGGCACCAATGAAACACCATCAGCAGAACCAACTGATGAAGAACGTGCAAGGGCTTACGCAGCACTGAAGACAGCATGCAGTGGTGGCGGGACCACCCAGACGCAAAGTGGTAAAGAGAGGAGAAGATCAAGGAGGCGAGATGACAATGATGATGATGAGTCGGATACAGATGATGGAGCCGAGTTGAATGAATATGACGATTCCTTCGCTGTTGCAGCCAACGAAAATGTGGACAGTGACGATTCTGGCGATGAATACGAGAACCAAGCAACAGACGCAACAAGCATCAAAAAGAAGACTCATTTGGGAAGTTCGTGCAAAGGCTGCTTTGGAAATTCGAAGACGTGGAACCAGGTGACATCCCGTATGAGGAAAGCAAGCCTTTATTGCAGGGCAAAGATGCCGAAAATACACTCAGAAAGGGTGTAGCTGATCGCTGGAGTTCACCATTCGAATGCTTCCAGCAGCTTGGATGCAGTCGGGAATTTGTTGCCCTACTCGCACAACATTCAAATGACTATGCAAAGAAGAGTATCTTCGCGGACAGTGGACCAAACAGGAGGCTTCATGGGGCTGTATGGAAAGACATAACAACGCAAGAGATGCATGTTTTCCTTGGGATAATGCTGAAAATCTCTCTTATGCCCATTGATATGGGTGGTTACCCAGCGTACTTTCGAGAGAAGGATAAATTGGTCAACTACAGCAACAGAGAGAAGCCCATGCGTATCAAGAACACAAAAGGATGGGCCCAGGACTATATGTCTCTTATCAGATTCAAGCAGATACGTAGTGCTTTTCATCCAGAGTGCAAGTCAATGGCCGGAGAAGGAGGCGACAAGTGTTACCAGCTCAGACGGTGCATCAACGCTGTGAACCTTTCCTCTAAGTCGACTTTCGATGCAGGATGTTGGTGTTCATTTGACGAAGGAGGAGTGGCCTGTCGCTCTCGATTTTGTCCATGCCGACAGTACAACAAAGACAAACCTGACAAGTTTCGAGTGGATTTCTTTATCCTGGCTTGTTCAAGGACTTATGCCGTCCTGCACATTGACGTCTACCAAGGAAGGAATGCAGCAAACATCAACATCGATCCTTCCATCCATGACCTTCCTACAACACAGAAAGCAACCATGAATGCGGTCATGGCAGCTTTCGGTACTGAAACACGGGGAGCAAGACACCTGGCACTGGACAATCGATACCAGTGTCCCGAATTAGCTGTTCTTTTACTGACGAAGTGCAATATCTACTCGACCGGTACCTGTCGTAGAAGAAGAGTAGGATGGGACAAAGTCATCATGGATCTAGAGAAGAGCGATGGTCGGGGAACTTACAAGATCTCTGCGGACAAACAGAACCGATTACTGGAGATGCAGTGGGTTGATAATAAAGTAGTGTCGATGGTCACAAGCAGAAACGATACCACCATCGGCAAAGTCAAGCGCCAAATAGGATCCATCAAGAAAACACTGGATTGCCCAAAAGCGATCATGGGCTACCAAGCGACCATGTTTGGCATCGATAAGGGCGATCAAATAAGAGATCACTTTGGTGGATTTTCCACAAAAGCTCATTTCAAGAAGTGGTATAAAAAGATCTTCCTCGCACTCTTGGACTGCATGCTATTGAATGCACTTGTGGCTTGGAACTTGTCAGTGGACGAAGACCGATTGAAGATACGGAACAGATTGCTGCGACACGAGTTCATGATGACAGTGGCAGAGTCTTTGTTGGAGTATGACGAACCAGATGACATTCCCGAAAAGGAATCCGGGGTGTCCAAAAAGGATCCGATGGCGGACCACCGCCAATTGGAGGTTCCCAAGGGAACGGGAAGGCCAAAGTGTATTGTTTGTAGATTGGAGTGCGGCAATTTCTTTGGCAACTTGATTAGCGAGGCTGGCATAAAGCGCAATGTCAGTGTCTGCTCTATCTGTAAGGTGCCGGCTCACAACTGTGTACCTGCCGATTCTCCAAGAAAAATCCACCGTTTGCCCCAGTTCAAGGGTAAGACTTGCTTCGAGATCGCGCACACTCCTGATGGTCTCAGCATGTGGCCTATCAGAAATGATCTTGACCACAAACAAGACCAAGATCCCACTCCCGAACATGCAGGGTTTGGCAACTTGTTCGAGAGATGCATGGGCTACCCATGAAGGAACAGCGCAAACGCAAGAGAACTGAAGCTACAAAGACAGCCGAAGAAGGATCTGTTCCAACGAGCTGCAGCCAACAACAATAAAAGTGCACAAGGGGCGGGAGGATTGAGGATCTCTACTCCTAGCATGTACAGTTAGAATAAATGAAGTCGGCAAACTGCCATTCACTTAGTAAATGATCACGTCTACTATTGAATTATCCTACTTAGTATGTATGATCACTTCTCGCTCACATTCGTTGTTGACAAAAAAATAGCGATGTAATCGCTAGAGTGGCTTGCTTGCTCTACTTGCTCGAGTGGCAGCAACACAGCTTCAATCCTCCTTGTACCAGACATATTCCGCATCCTTTGCCGGATTCCTTGGGTAAGTATCTTTGATCTCACCTTCCACACAAACCGGAAGCTTACGGCGTTTTCCAGCTCCAAGGTGCCCAAAGATCATTCGAACAGCTTCCTTGTACAATGCCTTCCTAATGGTCTTGTTGTCGAATCCATCATCCTTCATCATGTCTCCCGTCATCATCAGGCTGCCTCCAACCATGTCTTGGATCATGTAGCAAGGGTACTGCTCGCAGTAGCGGCATGCAACAATGGGTGGCTGTTCTTCTTTCTTTTCATATTTCAAAGTCACCGGGCGGTGGGGGGAGTTGGTACGCCGTCCAATACCAGTAATGTAACCAGGCTCTCCACTGTAAACTGGGGAACAGTCATTGCCTTCACGGAATTGGGGAGAGCCACGAGGATATTGTGGGAATCCAGAAGGGACCAAGTCAGTTACTTTTACGACTTTGAAGCCATGATCAGAAGGCGTCAAAGGCTTGGGCATCTTACCGGCAGCTGGTTTCTTGGCTGGTTTCTTGGCCGGTGGTTTCTCCTCGAACTCATATTCCTCGTCCTCGTCGCTCTCTTTCTTTGCCATGGCTGCGTGCTTCTGCGAGAGTGGAATGTCTTCCTTTTTCTTCTTTTCCGTGTTTCTCGATCATCTTCAGATCATGCTGCCACTCCTCAAAGGCATGGGCTGCTCCCCAATCAAAGGTTTCAGGCTTGAGACGAGATGACATAATTGCAGATAATGGATCATAGTAGACATGGCAGCATTGCTGGTCTTGTAGACATTCGAGAGAGCCATGCTTCTGATCGGTTGCTCATTGGTGGCAACAACGGCAAATGAATGAGGTGCGGGAGCTACTTTGGCGGCCATTGTTAGAGTTTACTTGTGGGCCATGTAAGCGGCTATGGTCTGTGCTTATCAATAGGCATAGACCAAGTGGCCCGACTATAAATTTAAGCAAGGGTCAAAACTGCGCTCCCCTTACCCTTAACAGGGGCCGCCCTTGAATGGCGTTAAGCTTGTAAATTGGTTTAGGAGCATCATTGCTGGGATCCATCGTTCGCGTTGGCCACTGGCCGATGGTCAAAGTACTGTACCGGTATGTGCTCCGCTAAGCAGGGATGAGAAGGGGGGGTTCGAAGCTAAAGCATTATACTGTACCGTTAACACCTCCTCCGGTGCAGATTCATTTGACATTTCCAAACTCGTTTTGTCCAAACCAAATTTCGGAAGCGGTCATTTCTAAAAGAAGTGGTCATTTCGTGAATCCTGTGTTGAATTGACTGGTTCCCACAAAGAAAAGATTGAAGAAAATAAAATGAATTTTACCACCATGGCAACAGTGTTGACCAAATGGCCATTAGCTTTACCAATACATGGAGATAGCAAATCCTTTTCTAGAAGTAGCTCCCCAACACACTAACAGAGCCTCCCCTTGAAAAGGATTTGCTATCTCCAAGGTTTCCCATGGAGCCTCTATGAAAAATCAGGCTTGGATTCCATTTTGTTGTCATTCTGACATGGATTTCTCCATGGGAAGGGTCCTCCAGTCTTCACTCTCAGCACTCAATCTGCACTGTAGATTATGGTAGAGGAGTGGGTGGCTTTGCATGAAGACTGGAGCACCCATCCCAAAGGTTCAAAGGAGAATTGTTGGCTTGAATGCCACAGAATGGAGCAGACTTTCTGTTTGTACTACTCAGTCGATCACTCTAGACAGTAGTGAAGAAGCTGCCATTTTAAAATAGTAGCACTTGTAGAGGCGATCCTCATTCCTCATTGTCGCTCCGTGAAAAAGGCTCCCTGTGGAAGCAGGAAGAATCGATCGAACCGAAAAAACTTGTTGGCGTCGCTTGTCGTTCTACTAGTAGTCGCTTGTCGTTCTACTAGTACAGTAGTCGCTTGTTGTTGCATTGACGGTAGAGGCGTCATCGTCGTTCCGTGGAAGAGCAGGCGTCATGGTCGCTTTGATTGATTGCTCCGTGGAAGGTGGAAGAAAGGAAGAAGTCGAACGGAACGGCCGATCGTCGAACAGCTGCGGCTGTTTCCAGCCTATCCAAACAAGAGGAGCCTGTTATGGTGGAGAAGTCTTCAAGAGGAGTAGCCGCTGTAAAGAGGAGATAGCATCATCTTGATAGAGTCAATAGAGTAAAGGTATCGAAATAATGAAAAAGAAGAGGTGTACGAGTGGCTTGGATCGATCGAACGATCGGAGTGATGTCAGTTGAATTTAAGGTTGAGGCTATATGTCCCTTAAGTCTTTTCACGGAACGTTCCAGGACGTTCCGGTTCGCGTACCGGCAGCCGGCTTGCGTTTGCGTTAATAGCTTCGATACAGCCTGTAGTACTCAGTTGTCTACTGAGTACGTAACATTAATTTTTTTCATTATTCGTGATGACCAAGGAGTGGTGCAGTAATGACAATTCTTTTTCTAAGCAGGACGGTTAAGTAAAAGTTGACTTTGGGGGAAATGGGGTTTTCGAAAGGAAAAGTGTTGAAGTTTTGAATTTTTAGATTTAACAGCACTGAAACTGTTGAAATTGGTTCAACACTGTTGAATCTCCTTTAAACACTATTTCAACAGAGATTTAACACTTTTCAACAGGGATTCAACACTTATTCAACAACTTCCACACTTCCACTGACTATAGATTCAACAGTAATTCAACAGGTGCAATACACGGCTCTTAGCCTTATTCGCGACTCGATCCTAGATAGGGTTTGAGTTCGACTCGCCACACGCACCGCTAGTTGAGAGTTGCTAGCAATTATCTAATTTGCCGTAGACTTCGTTAGTTTGCAAACAAATCTTGTTTACTATTTATGAGATATCTTCATCACTTAGGTATGAGAAATCGGACATGGTTCCGTTGAATCATCATCCTGGCCTAAATCCTCAGACGGAGATCTCTCCGTCCTAATGATTGAAGTCGAATTCGGCAAGCGCCTTGTCAACAAGCAGCCATCTTCTTGTCCATCATGTTGATGGATCCAACAGAGGAGCGTCCTCGTTGTCGGAGTTGTTCAGATTGGCTTGGCAAACATGGTTGATTTCGCTTTTCTTCTTTCGATCAGCCTTGACCGCAGCGTTGGAAACCTTCTTCATGAGGACGGAGAGTTCCTTCTTGGTGTAGGTCTTGGCGTCGTCGACTTGCGTTTCCAAAGTCTTGTTCTTGTTGTACGCTGGCTTGTTATCGTTACGTCAGACGAGGACTGAGACTTGGCTTGAGCTTCTTCAAAGTCATGCAGTCAGCAGTGTTTGAGTGCTGGACTCGTGGTAGTCGCACCATTTTCTTCGTTCTTGGAAGAGTGGTCGTTGTTGCGAGTAGACTTGTACTTCTTGCTGTTGTTCTTCTTCGTAGGAGCTTGCTTGGCATCACCGCCCTTTGTCAAAGTCTTCGGAGGATTCCATGCGTTCGCAGAATCCAATGGTTTCTCCGATAGGAGCTGAGAAAGGATCGAAGTCGTGTTCGTCCATCTTCTTCATCCACGAGCGTGGAATTCCATGACAAACAATGTCAATGATTCGTCATGGTTCAACGTTTGTTGGGTCCAAAAGGTGGTAGACGAGGAAGTTCATCGGTGTTCATCCGACTGAGGTTGTTGACAATAAGCCCGAGAGACATATCAGCAGGCTTACGCATCTTGCGGCGCATGAAGCGTTTCTGCTTTTCAAGAGCCTTTGTAGGGACAGACCGCTTCGATACAGGCATTTATGCCAAACGTAATGTCAGCGTCGTCCAAAGCAGGCTGAGCTGCTCCCGTTCCAGGCAGCCTGGAAACGTGCTTGGAAAGTGGCTTCGTCTTCACCACCACGAGTCGCGTGGAGGAATGCCGTTGACTGCAATCTGGCGAAGGCATTCAAACGTATTTCACGTGGCCTGCACAGCTAGATTCGTAACTCTCTTTGCAGAGCTAGAAGTCATCTCTTGAGGAGGTTATGTTTGTCGGTAGGCGTAGCAATGGCGAGCCCAACGAAGACCTTCTCCATCGTCCAGCCACATTTGATGGTCTGACGTGGAGTCTCAGATCCATTGATGATTTGGACCTTGAAGGTGTACTTGGCGCTGTTAGCATCTGCTGGAACAGTGCGAAGTTTTGTAGGTGGTAGAGCGAAAATCGTCGATTTCGCAGTCATCGTCGAGGTCGATGAGAGGAAGGATTGGTTTGTCGCAGCTTAGACTCGAAGCTGGTGTATGCGTCTTTGGCAATCTTATGGTGAGGAATAGGTTGAGGGTAGCTGAAAGCTATTGTGTTTGTTAACAAAATGCACTACGCTAAAAGCTAGTGTAAAGATCTTTCGAGTGTTTTGAGTTTGAGAGAATGAAAGTTATGAGAGGATTAGAAAGCTATGAAAACTAATCGACGAGAGAGATCCACAATCAAAGGATCGTAGATCTGAACTCCCGCGGAGACTGTAGAGTGTGATAGAGTAGGTTGCGGTAGCAATCCTACTCACTCCACGATCCAAAAAACGGAACGCGTGGAAGATTCGTCTGCATTTATCTAGTAGCGTGGAATCTCTCACGCCAGCTAAATATCTAGCGCATGTTTCACCATCGACCTAGTATGACTAGCGGTCATGAGAACCCGTCTCAATGACTATTCACGAAAGACTCAGTCAT
>CAICTM010000832.1:0-46117 GCA_903772945.1 Seminavis robusta
GGACACGGCACCCGAATGCTCCAACTAGACCTGGGAAGAATGTTTCCATGGACATGGCAGCACCCTCGTGTATCAGACCAATGATGGACCATGGTCTGTGGGATGTAAGCAGCTGCCGTGGCCAGCTGGAGGTTCTGAACTGTATGTCATCAATGCCACTGAGATCAATAAATTGACCGTAATGGTGAATAACCCTGACATCCTTGCAAGGATGCAGCCGTTGGCTCCTCGGTCATGAGGGCTCGCCAAGCGTGGACCAGGAATGTTTGGAAACAGTGTAGATCACAGAACCGGGCGTGCTGGAATGCCCTGGAGACGACCGGTCCAGCACAGTAACTGGTCGTTCCTTGCCATTTGCCGCGGAAGGTAGCCCTTCCGAAGAGAGGTGGCATGCTACCCCGCGAGCATGGGTGGTGCCTGGTTTCCTGGGGCTGGACCTGTTCAGCACATAAACAGATCGCCCCTTCAAAAATCCGGCTCCGGCTCAGGTTCAGGCCGACGTACAGGCATCTGAGTAGAGGACCAGTAGGCCTGTAACTTGGTGTCGATGTCATCACCCGTGGCCTTGGCAAAGGCAGATGGTGAGGCAGAACCAGTATCAGGGCTGAACGAGACGGTGTAACCCTGCCGTTTGCCTGTGTTGTTTGACATCATTCGACGGACATCCCCAGGGTGTTTGTCATTTGCCTTCGCCTGGGGTGCCGAATGTGATGGGGAAGCCGTATGTTTGCCAACTGAAGGTGTCGTATCTGCCTGGTTTACGTCCAATGATAGCCTTGGTGTGTCCCCGACTGTAAGGTCAGCTTCACTGTTGGGGTCCATTGTGCTGTTGGCAACGTTGGCTTGGCGACCGGCGGGTGCTGGCGGCTGTGATGCCATCAGTACTTTCTTGTCGTGGTCATCAAATTGATGCCAATTCTTCTTGCCCGTACTGGAAAGTTGGGTCCAATGTTGGTCTGGGAGCCGGACAGAGGGGTCTCTCATGGCCGCAAACGCTTGGAGATGAGTGGGGTCATCTGGTGGGCTATCCATGCCATCAGGTTGCCCGACTTCATCCTCAGACTCTTCGATCATAGTCATGTTGGCTCTGCGAGATCTACTAGGGGGTAGAAGCTTGTGGTTGACATCAAATCTGGTAGCAGCATTGGTCAAGACCTCCTTGTATTTCTCATATGAATAGGACATGTGGGCACCGTTACTGCACATGTTCTCCTGTTCTCTGGCGCTGATGTCGTTGAGGACCTTGATGTCGATGAACGCCTGCTGCAGGAATAGTTTTTGGATGCTATCACTGAGTTTATCCTGCGCGTTGGTCTTGGAGTCATTGTACCGTGTGAGAACCTCATCATAGTGGATGATGAACTCCACTGCAGAACCCTTGGTTGTGGAATACTTGACCCTGGTGAGCCAGTTGAGGGTCTCCACAGACTCCAGTGTACCTTCCACAGAGGTGTGGGCATCCTGGATCAATGCATGTAGGATATGAAAGCAGTCACAATCATGAAAGTGTTCCTTGACTATCACCTTGCCCTTGGTTGTCTTGATGATTTTCTGCAGGACCGCATAGAACCATTCGTTCATCCTACGGAGCTCAGAAGCAGACTCCTGGTCCAATGGCACATAATTGGAGTCAAAGAGAGCGTAGAATCCCTGTGCCCTAGCCGTTGTTATAAACACGCTGTACCATTGGTCGAAATCCTTGTTGGACTTGAGGGTGGGGTACGCATTGGCATCGGGTTTAGCATGGAACAACTTGCGTCTGGGACCGTCTCCTCCTCCACCTCCTCCAGGGCCAGCTGGAGGGTCACCACCGCCATCGGGATCCCAAGGGTCTCCAGGGGGTCCTCCTCCTGGGGAACCACCATACCTGCCCTTTCTGCTAAAGCCTCTGTGGTTGCCACCACCACCATGGTAGCCGGAGCCACCAGGGTCTCCAGGATCACCAAATCTGTCTGGAATCCTGCCTTGAGTTACCTTGTCCATAGGAGATGTCCCTTCTAGATTGGAGAAGAGAGATGGTTTGGACCTGGGCCTTACAATATCGCTGTCTACCTGCTTGGATGGCTCCTCCATGGGCGCGGTCTGGTATCCAGGTGAGGTATAGGCTGTGGTGGGAGTGAGGCCTGTGGTGACTGGTGTGTGGGTGGGTGGCTGATCATGGTTGAAGAACCTATCCCTGACATCAGAGATGATCCACTCTCCTTGGTCAGTGAAGAATAGACCGTCAGGATACCTTCTGTTGACCCAATGTGCAGGGTTGGTTGGCACATTGGCAGGGAGTTCATCAGCACTCAATGCCCTGTCATAGCGGACCCATACCTTCCGCATGTCGGGGTTGATGATCCACCTTCCTGAGTAGTGTGTTTCCTGCCTGTGGGGCAATGCCTCTGGAAAGATGAGATCTGGCTGTCTGTAGAACCGGTTGTCGTCTCCAGATCTGTGGTACCGTTTGGGGTATTGGAAGATGGCTGTACTGCTAACAGGTTGAACAGGTTGAGTTGGGGCGTGGTTGGATGACACCGGTGGTACAGGGGTGTAAGGCAGGGAGAATGTTGAAGGTATACTGCTGCCATGTGTTGGTGTTGGTTGGGTTGAAGTAGTCTTTGTAGTCTTATCCTCCTCCTTGAGGGCCCTCAAATGGTCAATGACTTCATCTCCACAAGGTGGGATGGCAACATCTATATCCACTTGGGGCTGAGGGGATGGACCAGGATGGTCCTCAACATCACTCATCAATCCTGAACCCAAACCAATTGGTTCTGAACTGCCTTGAGACTGTGCTATAGAACCAGTGGTTCCTTCCACACCTTGTCGCATGGGCAGTAAACCATTAGGATGGTGATCCAATGAAGAGGATGCATTGGAAGGAATAGGGCTGATCCCTCCAATACCCATGAGGCCAAGTTGCTTGTTGGTTTGGTCCATCAAGGTGTGGACCAACCCATGGATGGAGACACTAGACTGGTTGATGTCCTGTTGTTGTTGGGATAGCCTGGCCTCAAAAGCAGCCTGGCGCTCCATGGTCTCCTCCTTTTGTTGGTGCAATGCCTCCACCAGTTGTGCTAGCTGTTGGCTAATCATGGTGGTATCATGCTTGGCAAGGTTGGAGGATGCAACAGATGATCCACTGAGTTGGTAAGATGGTGGGGGAACCACAGGTAGCCGGTGGACTGAGGGTGGATCCACTGGTGACTTGACAGGAGTGGATGGTGGTGGTTCAGTGCTACCTGGTGGTGTTGCCGGTGGTGGTGGTGGTGGCACCGGTGGTGTATTTGTTGCCAACGGTGTTGCCACATCCTGTGGTGGTGTCTGTTGCTGTTGCTGCAGCTGTTGCTGTTGGCGCTGCTGCTGCTGCTGCTTCTTCCTCCTCTTGCTTCTGCTGGTACCCATGATGACCGCTGTTGTGCTGGCTGAGTGTGGTTTGGTGTAGAGGTGTTGTTGTAGTGGCTGGACAAACACTGTCACAAGAAATCCAAAAGTGGTCTTGAAGGCGTGCACTGCTAGTCAATGACTAAACAGAGGCTGCTTGACACACTGGTACCCTTGGATTCTTTCGAAACGGCCGGACGGTGCTCTCGTGGTGTTGCGAGTTTTACACCTGAGTCGACTCGTAACAGTGGATCGATCGGTATCCTCTCACGGAGTTCGCAGAATCAGCGAAAATGTGAGGGCGTTGATATCCGTGGCTCGCCGTGCTTTCGGAACGGAGGTACGGTACCGGTTTTGTGAGTACCGTGTGAGTACCGGTTCCCTTTTCACCGCAGTAGCCTCCGGAGGCACGACTGGAGGTTTCCGTAAAGGAAGTCGACAATGATGGACCTGTTGCCTTCCACTCGCGGCCGCCGTAACCAAGCCGATTAACAAGAAACTGGCTGGACTATCCTCTCAAGCACCCTCTGGTTGGTAGGTGGGACGCTTGATATCACTCCTACCGCTTCGATATTGGTCGAGTTAAGGCGATCGGCAGATTTCTGTCGCGATTTTCTTGTTGGCTGATCTTCCACTCTTTCCGCTGTGTCGACAGCCGTAACCAAGGCACTCGACAAGCAACCAGTCACTGTGGCGTGTCGAGCAACCTTTGTTTGGTAGGTGACTGTCTTGGTTTGGGCTCAATCGGTCGCGATTCCAGTTTTCGGTCGTCGATCTGTCGACAGGTCTCTATCGGCTGATTTGGCAACTCCTCTTTCTTCCACTCTGCTTCCACACGAGTATAGCCACTCTTGTGCGTGCAATCTGCGACAATGTTAATCCGATGAGATCCAGTCAGGGTAGATGCACAAAGAGCTGGCTGGGAGTGGAGAGCTCTGCTTGGAGCCTCACTCCTCTGACAGTGGGAATGGGCCAGCCACAAAGCTGGCTGCCGCTGTTATTCAATCTCCACAGCAATGATTGAACAACTCACTCTTTGCCTTGGCACAATCCACACAGGAAGGCTTCAACTGTGGGGAAACTAGTGCTACTGAGGCTGTATCTGGTCAACTATCCTTTCATTACTTCTTCTTCTTTAAACTATGCTAAAATCAACTGAACACAAAATCCTCGACAGCACTCAGCCATGCAGCTTTGGCTCTCTTGCATCTCATTTGGCTGGTGCTGGCAAGCTAACTTTCTATATTGGTCTTGGCTGAAGAACTGCATCATCCTTGGGTATATAGAGTTCCTCAGCTATTTCTGTATTGCCAGATGGCTGCACTGCTGACCCTACTGTTGGAGTATACAGATGTCACAGCGATTCTTCCACCTGGCTAAACCAGCACAGCTGCTTCGCACCACAATGGGAGTTCACGTGGATTTCCACTCATCGCCTTCCTGCAGGAGCATCCACACAAGACTACAAGCAAGCTCCAAGGAACAAGCAAGCACAAGAGTGCATTACCACACCAAGAACAAGACATGAGATTCCAAGGAAGAGGGGTCGTGGTAGAGGAAGATACCCTTCAAGGGGGGTAGGGGATTAAATTCCTCAGGAAGAAGCCATCAAGGCAGAGGCAACAGCTACAGGAACCAAAACAAGAGTTCCAAGCGCCAGTTCCTGTTCCATCCAAATGGACAGGCAGACAACAGGTACTACCCTTTTGAAGAAACTCTGACCCACATTGTTCAGAACCTAAGGATCAAGCCTGAATGGAATGATGTGCCTCTGGCTTCATTGGCCATTGAAACTATGACAAGTCAGGCACCAACCAAGCCGGACAAGCCGAAACTCAAGGCAGCACTTGCTGATCCCAAGGTCCAAGAGTACGATGCTTTGGAACTCAGCGAATACAAGGCAAAGTCATCCATCTATGACAAGTTGACTCGCTACTACGAGAATATCCTCCAGACTGGTGCAGCTACCATTCACATGACATACTGTACCGAGTCAATGAAGTCCAAGTTGGGAAGTCTAGGTGACTATGAGGATGCAGTGAAGCTTGACCCCATCGTCATGCTCAAGAGGATCCGTTTGATAGTGATGAAAGGCTCTACCAAAGAGTTCCCATTGCTATAACTGGTCAAGACCATCCAGCGTGCTGGTTTGTTCCCGAAACAAGGTGAACACGACAGACTTGACTACTACTTGAGGAAGGTCGACAGCGACATGGATCAAGTCTATAACCTGGTAGGAACGCAAGACACGTTGATCTATAAAGTCATCTACCATAAAGGAAAAGGACATGGTTGGTTGGTTAACTTCTTGCCTCCGGTTTTGACAAGAAGGTTGGATAACACAGGATGCGGAAACAGAGCCATTCATTGCCTTGCCGCCACCTAGTAGGACCGGCAAAGGACATCCCCAGATTCTACTGGTATTGTCGTACAGGCAGGAGCGACTTTGGTAATATGCCAAAGGTTGATGCGACAGGAGCCGCTATTAACTTACTAAATTACAAATTCAAATTCAAATTCAAATCTAAACGTAATTTTGACCGTCAACTCCACCAAGAACCATGTTCACACCATCCTTCTCTTCGTACTCTATAATAGTATACCCGTAATTAGGAATGAAATATCTAATAACACCAACAGCAATGCCCTCTAGCTGATCGTCATTCAAAGCACAACTGGCCACATGATGCCCAGGCTGAAGGCAAAGACTATGCATCCCGCCGCAATAAGGACATCTAATCTCTGTAGCTAGTACCCTGTTTCCTCAATGCAACAGGAATTCCGTAGTATTCCTGCAAATACACTCGCATATCCTCCAAACTCATAGGGACCCATTAGCAATAGAATTATCTGCCGCCATGGTTGCGGTTAAGTACTACACAGCCACACCAAAATAATATCGAGAATACTATCCTTCACCGAAATAGGCCTCTGAGGGACATGTGGGTGCAACATCCAATAAGGATAATCACTTGTGCCACAAAGAGCGGTAGTCTCACGCACCTCTGTCTTACTTAGAAACCCTTCCGGTTCTAAAAGAACCCTCTCGATCTCAGGTGTGTCGCCAAAAGGCATGTTGAATTTATATCTTAACACTATTAAGTCGTAATTAAATTCAATCACTTGAATACCCTATCCATCCCGGCTTCCGGAACATCTTATCGGTTATTATTATTCTGTAAAGAACACTCCAATGCCTGGACGACCCCAATACACAAGGTAATCAACGACCTCCAGAAGAGTCATGGTCTCGAATGGATTAGAACGTCTATGTCCTACCATTGATTCACCAACCTAGGAGAGATGTTCATGGGCGACCTATCGAGGAAGCTCACCAATGACATCATCTCCACCGAGTTCCAAAATGAAACCTGCAACTGCAAGCCAGGAAACAAGAAATACGGCCAATGCCAATTTCACGACCGCCGTAGAAACAAACTAGTCATATACTGCATCAAATGCATAGACTCAGGCAAGGAATACATTGGGGCAACCCAACAAAACGTTAAAGAACGAACATACCAACACTTCACCGACGACATGCGTCTCCTCTATGGAAAATGCAAGTCAGATTCATACGCAAGACACTTCGCTAACGAATTCCAAAACTTTGCACCTCCTTTACCATTCTGACTCAACGGCACCATTCAAAGGAACAGCATCGAAATTACCATCCTATGGCAACCCCATCAGCACTGTCAAGACATTCGGGACACGACACTGCAGCCTATGCAACAGGGAGCGACTCGAGATACTGAAATGATCCAGAAAATCGCCACAAAAGCTGATCAACTCCTGCAATGAAATATACGAAGCATGCCGACACAAATCACGATTTCATAAGTACCACAATAGCCCAAGCACTGATGATTCTCATGGGGAATGAAAAAGTCAATCAACCGAAAAGTTACCACAGAGTAAAGCCTGTGTTTTGGCGATTCGGCAGTTTGTGCTGATCGAGAGTAAAACTACTTAATTCAGTCACTTTTTGCTAAAATCGTATGATCTTATCAGTTAACACTTAAACTTCAATTCCGGATCGATGTGACCCTCTACCAGTTAACACATCTCAGTCATGTCACCTAACTTGGTAACTAATCTGTTAGCCGTTAACGTCTAACCACATCGGTCCACCTTATCTCTCTCAAAAGGTCATGAGGGTTTCTACCTCCCCTTGGACGGAAAACAAGTTATTAGACTGGAAAAATTGTTGATGGCTTTAGAACAAATAGTTGAGGTAAATTTAAGCTTAAAAGGTATTGTTTGTGTTGAAGATTTCTAAATAATTATAGTTTACCCCATCTACCATAAATGTGCAGCCTGGTTTCCTGGAACTGTTTTGAGTCTCCTCTAGACTTTAGAATACCTTCGAAGGAAATCGAAGGTACATGTAGTCTACCACACACAAATGACCATGACATCGACTGACTCAGTCATCACGCAACAGCCACTAGCCAGCTATTAGACGAAGCAGGGATGCTTCCATCATCTCGAGCATGAGGGGACCAGAGCTATAAAATGATAGAAAATTTGAGGCTTGGGCGTACATTTACATGTACATTTACATGTACATGTAATCTGCTTGATTGGCTGATGACAACACAGCATGAATGCCGACCAGTTTTTAAAAGGTTCCACTCAACAGCAATACAAACAAGAAGATTCACGCTTTCTTTTCTCGTTCCTCCTTCCTTGGTGGTGATGCAGCCTCGAAAGGATTACATGCACTGTAATTACTATGATGTGACTGGACGCCACATTGGAAGAATCGAATGATCATTCGGCAAATCATTCGATTCAATTTATCATTCAATCGAATCGAATTGAATCTTCAAGCGCCGGGTTCAGACATAACGGGGGGTTTAGAGTAGGGAAATTATCTATGGAAGCCAGCTGGGGCCAGGCTTTTAAAAGCTCGAAATTCAGGACTAGCTAGGTTCTTTGGGATCAGGGGCAAGAAATGAGGACCATTCGGGGGGGGGGGCAAAGGGTTGGCTTTGCGGGATCCACAGAGACATGGGTTCAGACATGCATCAGACCAAGATCTTAGCTCTCTCCAATCCAAACGGTAGTAAACCTGATCTTCAAAATTCAGACAGCTACAAGGAGGTCTTCATCATGGCTCAGGCTTAGTGTTGGTACGGTACGACATGCAATAGAAGCGACGAGCCAAGTTTATCCGAAATGCAGGGTCTACATGCATGTATCTGCATCCTCAGCAGCAAGCTCTCAGAAGTATGGTTCTTCGGACAACTACTGTTGCGAGTCCAGTTGACAGAGGACATAATAATGTTGGATCTTGGATCTTGGACGATCTGTTCGATCAAGCCATCCGAAACGTTGTCATTATTTGGATTGATTGGATTCGATTCCAATCAACAAGAAGTTCATGATCATGATCTTGTCCATCCTCTTGCTCGTATTCTTCACAGTACTAATAGGAGCTGTCAATGCCTCCAAGTTGTATCAGAGGCCCGAAACGGACAATGTCACAACATGGCTGGATGCAAGGCACTTTTGCGAGGCAAGGCAAAGTAAGCTCGTTGGGAGGCAGGAACTTTGCGACTACTTTACTACCAAACCTTTGACCGAAAGTGGGGACCACTGGGCCCCTACCATTGCCACAAACGAGACGGATAGTGCTACTAGTAGTAGCTATGAGCAGCAGTGGGTTCAAATTGGTTCTGGCACACCAGAGTTTTGCCAAATCTATGATCCACAACGGGAATGCCACGAAGAAACGGAGGCGCCCACCCACAGCCCCACAGTCGCTCCCACCATTGGACCCAAGGAAATTTACACTTGTGGGGAGCAACCAGGTTCTACCACTACTGTCCTGCACAACGGCACCAACCCTGTCGCACTTTCCACAGATATTCAGCAACATTCCGTATGTGTCCTCCTTCGCACGTCCGATGGAGCCGCCTTGGGGCGGCTCTATGATGCGGGTGCGGGAAAGAAGACATGGCAGCGATCGGCCATGTCCAATCAAGATACTACAGTCCCCAAGCCAGCCTTCACCTGTGACGGTGACGACGAATGTCAAGTTGTCATTCCAAATGACGGAAACGACTATCAGCTCGTCACATACAAAGCACCATCCGTTCTCAACCCGAAACAAGAGGCTTCACGATTCTTGGCGCAGACAACGTTTGGGCCCAAACTGGAAGAAATCGAGGCTTTGGCGGCACCCTCGAGTCAAGCCTCTCGATTCCTCTATGCCACCACCGCCAAGTACAAGGAATGGATACAGAACCAAATGGACGAAACGAAAACTCCACCCACGCTGCATCGCGAGTATTTTCGTCGTCGGGCCAACCAGAGAATGTACACCGCAAATGAAGTCACAACGCCCCGACATGCATGTGAGACACTGTCGCGATGGCATCGATTTGCCTTTACCCAAGAAGATCCAGGGACGGTCTTCACCATTCATGGTCATCTTATCGTGTCCAACAACAAGCAAAGCCAAAAGGTCACCGAAGTGGACGCACTGTGGTTGGAAGAACTGGATCCTGCTATGTATACAAAGAAAGAATTTGTGATTTGCACCGTCGTCGAAGAAGTCCATGGAGCCATGGAGATTGACCAAGTCAACGGGGACTGTCAAAATGCACATATCGTCACCAATCCTCCCATTCAATTCGAGCCATCGTCCATCCAGCAGCAAGAAGTCCTAGTCGACAAGGTGAAACTGCTTCCCCTGGAACCCCCCATTCAAGATGTGCGGTTGTCACAGATCCTGGCGACTGCCACTTGTTCCGAGCCCGATGTTGACAACGATAGCCCACTTTTCCTGCAAGACCCGGATACCGGAGATTACTACCGACATGATGGCAGGATGAAGCTTTTGGAGAACACGCTGGAATCAGTGGCGGCCGCTGATGCCATGAGGGGTGCCTTGGGTGACCCTAACTTGTGCCCCAATGTGGACGCCACGTTCGTCAATCGAGATTCTTGCTACGTCACGGCGGAGCCAGTGTGTGGATCTACCACCCCACTGTCGCTCGTCTGCGGTTCTCCTGGCGAGGTTGCCAATGAACCATCCATTGGATCTCGTTTTCCCTTTGGTTGGCCCAAAAACCTTTCGGAACAGGGCAAGACAACAGAAGAGTACGTTTGGAAATGCACCAAATATTGTCAATTCAGTCTCTCTTACAGCCGTCTTTTCCACTCATACGCACAGAGGACTCTCAATGGCCCACCAAGCATCCAAGTCAACTTGGGCTATGGTCTCCCTTCATGGCAAAGACCAGCTCCGGCAGCGAATCGCCTTTGCGTTGTATGGCATTCTTGTCGTCGGCGGACCAGCATACGCGTTTCACGAATCTCGGAATGTTTATTATGATATCTTTGTGCGCCATGCTTTTGGGAACTATCGCGACGTCCTCAAGGAGGTCAGTTTCCATTCATTGATGGGAGATTACTTGACCTTTCGAGGATCTAGGTCTCTTCCTTCCAGCGGTACCCTCCCTGTAAGTTGAGACACCCTTACCCAAACCACCCTCAGACAACTTCATGCTGATTCCACGTCTCTTCCATCGCCGTGGTACCCCCTACAGGACGAGAACTATGCCCGTGAGCTCCTGCAGTTGTTCACGATCGGCCTGAACCACTTGGAGATGAATGGAGACGTTGTTTTCGACCCTACCAGTGGCGACCCGGTCCCCACTTATGATATTAAAGACATTAGTAAGTGCAATCTGGACCCGCCAACCACAAAGCTGCTGCGATGTGTTTCGGGGGTTCTAACTGCTTGAAAATTGTTGTCTTTTGTTATTATGTCCCATTGGCAGTGTCCATTGCAAGAGTCTGGACGGGTTTCCAGGAACGAGCCTATCGTGGTAACATCGAAGTATTCGACACGGGGCACAGATACCGAAATAGGATGGATCCAATGCTGATCGAGCTTCGTTGGCACGACATCAAACCCAAATCTGACCTATTGGGTGGTTACATTGGCGACCGATATCCTCTGTGCACTGACCTCCCAGAACGAGATTTTCTACGAAAAGGTTCTACGTTTGACTTCGTTTCTTCCTCAGATGATGCAGATTTGGTCTTGGATTCTGGCGGCCTTTTCAATGAGCTGTGTAACCCTGCCCAGAACGGTGGTCCCTGCCGATTTGCTCCAAGAGTGGTGCTTGATAACAACCTGAGTTGTCATGGACCCGAATGCAACCTTGCATCGGTGACTGTTGTCAGAGTGGGAGATGCAGTCTACAAGCATGTGTACGTTCACGATGAGACTCTCTTTGTTGCGTTGCGTTGTGGCTTGGCAAACCTCTCACAGTTCTCCAATTTTATGTGCTCCACAGCCCAAGGAGGTGTGTTTCCCTCCAGTTCTTCAACGGTGGTCGAAAGGCTGTTCGTATGTACAAAGATTACTGGTGGTGGAGAGAGGCATGTCTTGATCCACGAGAACCTACCACTGCAGGAGAAGTTTGCTGTGACAAGTCAGAACGGACCACCAAATATGTTTGCCCAACTAACAACCACGAGCATTTAGCATTTGCTTCCAACGAGGGGCGATGTCGTGACAAAGGCATGGAAACATGCGACACGTTCAATAAAAGACATGCTTGTGACTCAGGCTGCTGTCCCGAAGCGATTCGATATGCTTGGTCAGGTGCAGAGTGCTCGCTTAAAGTGAAAGTGGATCACGAAGGACACGTTGCTACTCTACATGAAGTTGACTATCCCCTTGACAGCATGGCAGAGAATAAACCAACTACCTGGTATGATGTTGATTGGGAAGACGAAAATGACATTCCCAACGTCAAGTCCAATGGCTGCGGAAGTTGTCAAGCAACTGGAAATATCTGTGTTTGTGATCTCTACGTAGTTGAAGAAGCAGCATTCAAGACGATGCCAAGTAGGCACGATGTCCTATCTCGGCTAAAAATCGGCAGCCTGTCCCCGGATGTGTTCGATGCTGAAACACACTCTAAGGATCAATCTTCCGCCGACGGATTGATTGTGCACCGACAACGTGATAGTGTCGAGTTGTTCAATGTTGACACAATATTCCAGGTGGAAAACGAGGTCGGTGATGTGATCTACCTCAAGAATATCATTTCTACTGTGAGTCTCGGCACAGCAAGATTTCGCAACCCGCCTGGTTTTCTCAACGTTTTCCAGGATGATCCCCAAAATCCCTCAGAGGAGCACAGGGCTCATTTTGAAGTCGACGCTCTGCTTGATCATCTCATGGTCCATCCTAACATCGCCCCGTTTGTAGCCTACCGGATGATCCAGCGATTGGTTACGTCGAACCCTTCGCCGAGGTACATTGAAGCTGTGGCAACGGCTTTTCGAAGTGGAACCTACGATGGAATAGGATCTGGCAAGAATGGCGACTTGGCGGCGACGGTAGCTGCAGTGCTTCTTCACCAAGACGCAAGGACAGTAGCTCTTGATGCTGATCCGAGTCAAGGACAGCTCCGGGAACCATTGCTCAAGCTCATGTATGCCCTGCGCTCTCTGCAAGTTACACCGAATGAACCCGAACAGCAGCTTTTGCTTCGCAATCAGCTGAATTCAAGGGTAAGGATCAAGTATCGCGACGCATTGCAGCACTCTCTACCTGAGCTTCCGTTTGAGTCATCTCACTGTAATGCATCTTATCGTAACCACAGATTGGGCAGATGGCACACGAAGCTGAATCTATTTTCTCTTGGTTTCGTCCAGGATACTCCTCCTTGGGCACCCGAGCAAACAATATGGGGCTTGTCACACCCGAGGCAGAAATTCTGACCACACCGCAGATTGTCGCCTTTGCCAATTCCATGTCTTCCCTAGCAAGGCATGGCGTTTCGGCTCGCGATTATGGCCCTGGTGACTATTGGTATGGTCGAGATTTTCTGGCTTTTGAATCCTCTTCGCCACCAAACGCCCGGTCATTTTCATTGCCAGAGGGTTTGGACCTTACCATTGCTGAAGGTCACATGAAAGGAGACGCCTACGCGCTTAAAGAAGGAGTGGAGCTCATTCTGGAACGTGGAGAGGGAGACAAATGCACTCAACAATACCGGGATGGGGAGCCGTGGACCATTTGGTGCAAGCTCGAACAAACTCTCGTTGACAAGACAGGATCATACGGTGTTGCACTTAAGCTGAGTGGAAGTGGTGGAAGCGTCGCAGCAAAGAACGTGGTTCGTTGGGGCTGGAATGGGAACATTCTAATCTTCCACCCCAGCGGCAGCCTGGCGGAAGTCAATGCTGCCTTTCGGCCTGGAGACACGCTTTCAGTTGTTTATCCCACCACCGAAGAAAAATGCATACAACAGTACGACAAGGATAGCAAGCCTTCCAGAGTGCGGTGCACCCTAGCACCAACAAAAGATCTTGGACATGAACCACAAGGCAAAATGACTTTCGACCTGACTGGACGAGGCGGAACCTTTTCTGCTAGAATCATCCGTGAGTGCTTTGGAACGTCGTGCAGGCTTCGAGAAGGAACCTAACCCAAACATGTTTTCTCTTTCAAACCCTCAAACACAGACTGGGCTTGGAATGGCATCCATCTATACTTTGATCAAGATGTGTCCATTGACGAGGTCAATGCTGCACTGCCTCCTGGCAGCCCAATTTCTCTCTCTGTCAAACTTGGGGACCCAATCGACGACCTTGAGCTTCTTCTCACTAATGGCCGGCTTTCTGATGACACACGTGCAGGTTTGTCGATTGGCTTGTAGCTACCTGTTCCACTCGACATCATTACCCGGCCGGGTAACACTCACGATGATTTGCTCTGTTGCTTCTCTGCAGCTATCGCCGCGGCACAGAACGCAGTGCTGGGTCTTGGCAAAGACGCTGCGTTGCAGTACGCCATCCAGCTATTCTTCATGACAAGCGAGTTTCAAGTCAGTAATGTTCCAAACGGTCTCCAGCGGGCATTGCCGACATCTTCAAAGGAGCTCCAGACAAATGGACCGCTGAAGACACCAAAGACCATCGTTTATGTTCAGCTTTCTGGTGGAGCCGATTCCTTCAACATGCTCGTGCCACATTCCCAGTGCAGTGGAAGCGACCTCTACGCTGAGTACAGTGCGATCCGGAATGACTTGGCAATCCCAAAAGACCGCCTTCATGCAATAGATGTACCAGCCGGTTCGCAACCCTGCAACAAGTTTGGAATGCACCCTAGCCTCGACTTTTTGAGCACCTTGTACAAAGAGAAAGACCTCCTGTGGGTAGCAAACACCGGAAGTCTAGTAGAACCACTGGGCCGGGATGAAGTAAAGAGCAAGAAAACCCCAAATAATAACTTTGCACACAACATCATGACATTGTGGGCTGAGAAAGTCCACACAAACAACAACAGAGCTTTGGGGGTGCTCGGTCGGCTTGCTGATGCGGTCAGAGGCAGATTCAAGGCGCACGCCTTCTCTGTTCGACGCACATCGGCAATTCAAGAGAACGACCCAGCGAAATCTCCATTACCGGATGTGATCTCTTCGCATTCAATCGAAACTCTCCAAACGAGAAATTTCTACGACACGATTGGCATCCAAGACGCTCTTCAAAATTTCACAAATCCATGCTCCAGCGTGTTCTGCGACCTCTGGTCGTCTGCTTTTCGGCAGGGGATTAAGCGAACAGAGGAACTGAAGAAGGTTGTGGACGCAAATCCCTTGAAGGCGGCTGCTAGTGGTTACTGGAAAGATGACAAGTCACAAATTGAGAAATCGTTCCGACAAATCTCTCGTCTACTTGCCGGCAACGAAGCTCTGGGCATTGACCGCCTTACCTTCAGTGCGGTGCAACCTCGCTTCGATGCTCATTTTGACAATGAAGCAGAGCTTTCAGAGCCTCTTGCCCTGGTTGACTCCGCATTGGAAAGCTTTGTTGCTGAAATGAAAGCACGTGGAAAGTGGAACGAAGTTGTTGTCGTCATCGGCTCCGAGTTCGGAAGGGCTCTTGTCAGCAATGGAGAAGGAGGGTGTGACCACGGCTGGTGAGTGAAGGAATTTGTGTGTCTTTTCATCACATGGTCACGTGGAAGCCTGTTCTTCACACATTGTCTTTTCTTCTTCCACCCCCCAGGGGAGGAAACTATATGGTTTTGGGTGGAGCGGTGCAAGGAGGCCAGATTCTTGGAGATTTCATTGACGATTTCAACCCTGACACAAATGAGTTGATGATGCGTGGTGGTCGGGTCATCCCAACTACACCGTGGGAGGCTGTTTGGAATGGTGTAGCAGAATGGTTTGGTGTCCCGGCTGATCGGATGTTGGATGTGTTACCTCTGAAAGACAACTTCCCAGGTCGCCTCTTTACAGGGGCTGATATGTTCAAACCATCCAGTCTCACGCGCCATCTACTCAAAGAGCAAGCATCTGTAGAAAGGAGGGAAAAGACATGTGAAATTGACCCTAACTATATTGTTTGTGATGATCCTCACGTGGACACAAAGGCTGCAGATGATGCATCACCTGAAGAGTCTGCTAAGGAGGGCAGTCCCACCACTGCGCCTACCCCAGCCGTCACAGATAGCCCCACTACCTTACCAACAGTGGGACCGACACACGATCATACATCGCCACCAACCAACGCACCAACTGAACATGTCACTGATGGACCAACCAGAAGTCCGACGTGGTCACCATCTGTTGCTACATCGGTAGAAACATTGTCACCGACGGTTGTCAGTGGAGAGCCCAGTGCTTTCCCCACAACTGGGATTCCAACCTCATCACCAACAGAGGAACCAACAAGCAAGCCGTCCCCATCACCTACAGTTGCTCCCACCTTGGCAACCTTGGCCCCAACCACCGGCCCGACAGAATCTCCTGCTACCGTTAGGCCAACAAAGTCTCCAACAAATGCACCCAACACCAATGCACTCTCACCTTCTACTCCAGCGCCCAGGACGTCAGCAGCTGTTCCTACTACAGGACCCAAAACAGCAGCTCTCGTCAACACGCTGCCAGGAAGGTGAGTCCATCGTTTGGCACCTCGTGTTTCAAAGCGACTGCTTTCCTGTACCGTACGTACGTATGATTGCTCACCACTGCTTTGCTTTTGCTTTTGATTTTGCTTTTTGCTTCCTGCAGCTTTGGAGATCCCCACATTCGGGGCTGGAATGGTGCAACTTGGGATTTCCATGGTAGCTGTGATCTTGTGCTGTTGCAAGACCTGACGTTCCACAACGGACTGGGATTGACCATTCATATTCGCACACAACTTAAAACTTGGTGCGTTGCTTGATGGACTCGACTCTGACTCGACTGTCACTCCTTCTGCATGGATTTGGTATTCCACGGGCATGCATTCATCTCATCTTCTTTCCTTTAAAATTGATTTCCCCTGCAGGTGGAGCTTTATCAAGTCTGCAGCCATCCAGATTGGTGACGATGTGTTAGAGGTTCAAGGAGGTGGCAATCAGAAGAAGGGCAGTCCGCACAGACTCTGGGTGAACGGAGTGGAAGACCCCAAACAAAGGACCGACTTTCGACTGTCGGAGGGTGATTTCAAGGTTCACATTCGCTATCCGACTCGGAAGCAAATGCTGGTTCGAATCGACTTGCAGCATGGCAATGCAATCTCTTTAGAGACGTACCACGACTTTGTCCGAGTGAATCTAAAGGACAGCAAGAATTCTGAATGGAGTACTTTTGCGGGCAGTGTTGGTCTGATGGGATCTTACCCGTCGGGTGATTTTCTCGGCCGTGACCAAACGACCGTCTTTGGCAATACTACTACTACTACTACTACTAGTACTAATATGACTGCCTTTGGCCAAGAATGGCAGGTTCGGGAGCAAGAACCCAAATTGTTCCATCGCGCCGAGGGACCACAGCACCCCGAGCCATGCACCATGCCCAATGATGAGTTGCGAGCCAAAGAGAAGCGGCGACGTCTTGGACCTTCCCTGCTTTCCTTGGAGGATGCGGAAGAAGCGTGCGGTCACACGGCCATCAAATCAGACCGGCAAGCGTGTATCTTTGATGTCTTGGCAACGAATGATCGGGACATGGCAGGTTCCTATGCATGAACATCTATCTGTAAAAGGCTACGGTGCGAGTATTTTTAAAATAGTACATTTGCATGTTTTAAAAAAAAATTGCTCATCAGCGACCTACGGTGTAGCTAGCTATCAACCAACCATGCAGAAGGGAGCAGCCACACTTTCTACTAGCTAGCTAGCTGCATCATGGAAGCTATGCATCGGGTACTATTTTAAAATTACTATCGTTTAGACAGGGCTCGGGCTACAACAGCAACTGGGTAGCTGAATTAGGTTTCAGGTTAAAATATCTTTCGCACCTCTACCGTAGCGCCTGTAGGCTGTTAACGCTCGATAAACATACTCTTTAGTAGTCTCTACTGACCGATAAAGGTCCTGCAAGCTCTATCTAGGTCTTCATTCATGTAGATTGTGCATTTGTGGTTGAGCGGCTACCAAGTTGCTGGTCGGCGTACCACGTTTCGGTACCGAATCAACAGGATTGGCCATTTCGCATCAACCAAAAAGCAATGACACCAAGCAATGGCGGAAATCGCCGTTCATCGGCGCATTCCAACACTTCTAGAGCCAACAACAATGCGTGTACTCCTAGGACACCCATGCGTAGTGTAACTGTGGCGAGATCTCCTGCGTCTGCCTCAGTTTCTGCGATTTCTTCACCCCATTCCGGGCACTCATCACATCAGCGTGGAAGCGAGTCGAATGATGGTTGTGTCGACCCAGACCAATTTGAGAGAGAGTATGATCGAAGCAGGTATGAAGAGAATCCGGGAGATCCAGAATCAGAAGATGAGGGTGATGGACCTGGCAATGCTGGAATTCTGCGAGAGGTTGCTGTTGAGCGAAATGAACACACGGAAGAGAATTTGGCCGCAGTGTTTGATGAGACGGATTTTGTTGCATCGTCGAACAACAACAACAGCAACTCAAGAACTATTGAAGGAGCTCCGCCAGCCTGGAAGCCACCTGAAGCGCCAGATAAGTGGAAGCCAAGCAGGCCCAAGACTGATAAGGGAGAACCAGCAACTTTTGAAGAAATTGACAATCCTGGTGAGTGGTCACAGTACAGCTATCAAGCTCGCTTTGCAAGGAAGAAAGAAAAGGGCAAGACCACCACCTCTTATCTTCATCATGCGCTCCCTACTGGCGCCACTCCCGTCCCATTGGATGAAGAATCTGGCAAGCGATCTGTGGGAGGATGGGATTTCCATTATCAGGGTTGGACGGCTCCTCAAGGAATTTCCTACAGGAATGGCGCAACACGTGATAACATGTTTCCTAAGGAAAGAAAAGGAAGCTTGGATAGGAAGACGCTGGAGCTGTTGGACATGAAGACTGAAAGGATGTTGCAAGAAGATGGGGCTCCTGACTCTTTGTTCTTTCATCAGCTTTTGCTCCCAATTGTGGATCCGGCGAAGTCTGTGAGAGGAGATCCACGGAAGGGTTTTTACCACAATGTATCACGATGGTCGAACCTTTATGCAATGGGAGAGTTGGAGCTTGGCAATGGGTATGGACATGACTACAGACCAACAAGTTCTCCTGAGCTTCTTCATTGGTATGGTGTAGTCATGATGGATGGCGTCTTGGGAGGAAGCAATGGCGCAATTCTACGGCGCTTTGATACTTCTCGTGACGATAACAAGGCTTTCTCTGAAGCTATTGCAAAGTCAATGTCCAAGTCGCGCTGGCTGGAACTGAAAAGAGTCCTCAAGCTGTGCAATAACAAGGAAGTTCCCAAAAAAGGAGAACCTGGATACAATCCGGCCTACAAGTTTGATTACATCTACGACGTCTTGGTGTCAAACTGCAATGCGCTGACCAAGAATGCCGGTCTGGATCTGGCAGCAGACGAAACAACTTGGGCCCACAATGGTTGGGGAGAAGCCGGAGCTGGACTGACTGGTTTGATTCTTAACAAGCCCCATGTTCATAAAGGTGGACAGGTTGTCATGATTTCTGATGTTGACCGAATCCGGTTGCGTGCTTATGTCCATCGACACAACGTCCACAAGGCACCAGATAATTGGCACTGCACCAAAGGGCAACTTGAAGCTCGAATGTTGATTGACAAGCTTGTTCCTCTCACGGTTGGCTATGGTGAGCCGGATCCAAATGATCCATTCAATCCTGTTGGAATCTTCTTTGATCCTCCACACATCACTTGGGATAACTACTTTTCAGGTGACAACGTTCTTGAGTACGCTGGACAAAAAGAGTTTGGAATGACAATGACTTGTCGCCGTGACAGATTACCTGCTTCTGTACCCTCGAAGTACATGCAAAAGGAGAAGACGGAAGTGTCCAGCCGTTCCAAGGCCGCACGATTTGAGAATCCCATTGTCCTGACCAAAAGGATCGCCAACACTTCCTCTCTTGCTGTGCACTGTTCCTTCCAGAGCACTTCGAGCTGCAACATCTCTACTGTCAATGCACTTAATTCCTGTGGCCTCTACGCAAGGACCAAGGAACGAGGAAGAGGTTCCAACAAAAGACAATGGGGTATTGAAATGAATGAAGCAAGGCAGCTTTATTTATCAACATATGGGGCTATTGACAGGCTTGATCATCTCGTTAAGCATTGCAACCTTTCCTATCGGTACGTACAATCAAGTCGCATTGACATTCTTCGCCGATGAGTGGAAATCCACGTGAATTCCCATTGTGGTGCGAAGCAGCTGTGCTGGTTTAGCCAGGTGGAAGAATCGCTGTGAAATCTGTATACTCCAACAGTAGGGTCAGCAGTGCAGCCATTGGCAATACAGAAATAGCTGAGGAACTCTATATACCCAAGGATGATGCAGTTCTTCAGCCAAGACCAATATAGAAAGTTAGCTTGCCAGCACAGCAAATGAGATGCAAGAGAGCCAAAGCTGCATGGCTGAGTGCTGCGAGGATTTGTGTTCAGTTGATTTTGCATAGGGTTTTAAAGAAGAAGAAGTAATGAAAGGATAGTTGACCAGATACAGCCTCAGTAGCACTAGTTTCCCCACAGTCGAAGCCTTCCTGTGTGGATTGTGCCAAGGCAAAGAGTAAGTTGTTCAATCATTGCTGTGGAGATTGAATAACAGTGGCAGCCAGCTTTGTGGCTGGCCCATTCCCAAGTGCCAGAGGAGTGAGACCTCCAAGCAGAGTTCTCCACTCCCAGCTCCTTGTGCACCTACCAGCTGAGTTCCTAACTGGAATTCATAGGATTAACTAGTCGCAAGACAAGCACAACGAGTGGCTACAGTGTGGAAGAGTGGAAGAAAGAGAAGAAGAAAGAATTCCATCGCAAACGGCTGCCAACCAGATCGACGACCGAAAACTGGAATCGCGACTGTTCGAGCCGAAACCAAGCATTCCACCCATCAACCAAGACGTCCTTGACAAGATACCGTTGTTGCAAGCCTGTTAATCGCCTTGGTTACGACGACCGCTAGTGGAATAAGAAGGAGGAAAATCACGACGGAAGAAAATCGCGACCAGAATCACGGCGATCGACTCGACGCAACCACTGGAGCGGTAACGACCAAACTAAGACGGTCACCTATCAAGTTGAGGTCGCTCTACAAGATAGACCAGGCAGTTTCTTGTTAATCGGCTTGGTTATGGCGGCCGCGAGTGGAAGGCAACAGGTACATCATTGTCGATCGATCTTCGATTTTCCTACGGATTATCTCAGTCGTGCGTCCGGAGGATACTGCGGGGAACCGGTACTCACAAGGGACTCACAAGACCGGTACGGTGACCGCACCTCTTGTTCCGAAAGCAAGCCGGCACATCGCGCGACCAAGTCATCTCACATTTTCCTCGGAATTCCGAACTCGGAAGATACCTGTTGAAGATACGTATCGATCAACCACCCCAAGGGTAACTTGCAACACCACGAGAGCACCTTCCAGTCGGTTTCGAAGGATTCCAAGGATATCAGTGTGTCAAGCAGCCTCTGTTTAGCCATTGACTAGCAGTGCAAGACCTCAAGTCTACATTTGGATTTTTTCGTGGCAGTTCTTGTTCAACACCTCTACACACTCAGCCAGCACAACAGCGGTCATCATGGGTACCAGTAAAAGCAAGAGGAGGAAGAAGCAGCAGCAGCAGCGCCAACAGCAGCAGCTGCAGCAACAGCAACAGCAACAGACACCACCACAGGATGTGGCAACACCGTCGGCAACCAATACACCACTGGTGCCACCACCACCACCACCGGCAACACCACCAGGTAGCACTGAACCACCATCCACTCCTGTCAAGTCACCAGTGGATCCACCCTCAGTCCACCGGCTACCTGTGGTTCCCCCACCATCTTACCAACTCAGTGGATCATCTGTTACATCCTCCAACCTTGCCAAGCATGATACCACCATGATTAGCCAACAGCTAGCACAACTGGTGGAGGCATTGCACCAACAGAAGGAGGAGACCATGGAGCGCCAGGCTGCTTTTGAGGCCAGGCTATCCCAACAACAACAGGACATCAACCAGTCTAGTGTCTCCATCCATGGCTTGGTCCACACCTTGATGGACCAAACCAACAAGCAACTTGGCCTCATGGGTATTGGAGGGATCAGTCCTATTCCTTCCAATGCATCCTCTTCATTGGATCACCATCCTAATGGTTTACTGCCCATGCGACAAGGTGTGGAAGGGACCACTGGTTCTATAGCACAGTCTCAAGGCAGTTCAGAACCAATTGGTTTGGGTTCAGGATTGATGAGTGATGTTGAGGACCATCTTGGTCCATCCCCTCAGCCCCAAGTGGATATAGATGTTGCCATCCCACCTTGTGGAGATGAAGTCATTGACCATTTGAGGGCCCTCAAGGAGGAGGATAAGACTACAAAGACTACTTCAACCCAACCAACACCAACACATGGCAGCAGTATACCTTCAACATTCTCCCTGCCTTACACCCCTGTACCACCGGTGTCATCCAACCACGCCCCAACTCACCCTGTTCAACCTGTTAGCAGCACAGCCATCTTCCAATACCCCAAACGGTACCACAGATCTGGAGACGACAACCGGTTCTACAGACAGCCAGATCTCATCTTTCCAGAGGCATTGCCCCACAGGCAGGAAACACACTACTCAGGAAGATGGATCATCAACCCTGACATGCGGAAGGTATGGGTCCGCTATGATAGGGCATTGAGTGCTGATGAACTCCCTGTCAATGTGCCAACCAACCCTGCACATTGGGTCAACAGAAGGTATCCTGACGGTTTATTCTTCACTGACCAAGGGGAGTGGATCATCTCTGATGTAAGGGATAGGTTCTTCAACCATGATCAGCCACCCACCCACACACCAGTCACCACAGGCCTCACTCCCACCACAGCCTACACCTCACCTGGATACCAGACCGTGCCCATGGAGGAGCCATCCAAGCAGGTAGACAGTGATATCGTAAGGCCCAGGTCCAAACCATCTCTCTTCTCCAATCTAGAAGGGACATCTCCCATGGACAAGGTAACTCAAGGCAGGATTCCCGACAGATTTGGCGATCCTGGAGACCCTGGTGGCTCCGGGTACCATGGTGGTGGTGGCAACCACAGAGGCTTTAGCAGAAAGGGCAGGTATGGTGGTTCCACAGGAGGAGGACCCCCTGGAGACCCTTGGGATCCCGATGGCGGTGGTGACCCTCCAGCTGGCCCTGGGGGAGGTGGAGGAGGAGACGGTCCCAGACGCAAGTTGTTCCATGCTAAACCAGATGCCAATGCGTACCCCACCCTCAAGTCCAACAAGGACTTCGACCAATGGTACAGCGTGTTTATAACAACGGCTAGGGCACAGGGATTCTATGCTCTCTTTGACTCCAATTATGTGCCATTGGATCAGGAGTCCGCTTCTGAGCTCCGTAGGATGAACGAATGGTTCTATGCGGTTCTGCAGAAAATCATCAAGACAACCAAGGGCAAGGTGATAGTCAAGGAACATTTTCATGATTGTGACTGCTTTCATATCCTACATGCATTGATCCAGGATGCCCACACCTCTGTGGAGGGTACACTGGAGTCTGTGGAGACCCTCAACTGGCTCACCAGGGTTAAGTACTCCACAACCAAGGGTTCTGCAGTGGAATTCATCATCCACTATGATGAGGTTCTCACGCGGTACAATGACTCCAAGACCAACGCGCAGGATAAACTCAGTGATAGTATCCAGAAACTGTTCCTGCAGCAGGCTTTCATCGACATCAAGGTCCTCAATGACATCAGCGCCAGAGAACAGGAGAACATGTGCAGTAACGGTGCCCACATGTCCTATTCATATGAGAAATACAAGGAGGTCCTGACCAACGCTGCTACCAGATTTGATGTCAACCACAAGCTTCTACCCCCTGGTAGATCTCGCAGAGCCAACATGACTATGATCGAAGAGTCTGAGGGTGAAGTCGAGCAACCTGATGGCATGGATAGCCCAACAGATGACCCCACTCATCTCCAAGCGTTTGCGGCCATGAGGGACCCCTCTGTCCGGCTCCCAGACCAACATTGGACCCAACTTTCCAATACGGGCAAGAAGAATTGGCATCAATTTGATGACCACGACAAGAAAGTACTGATGGCATCCCAGCCGCCAGCACCCGCCGGTCGCCAAGCCAACGTTGCCAACAGCACAATGGAACCCCACAGTGAAGCTGACCTTGCAGTCGGGGACACACCAGGGCTATCATTGGACGTAAACCAGGCAGATACGACACCTTCAGTTGGCAAACCTGCGGCTTCCCCATCACATTCGGCACCCCAGGCGAAGGCAAATGACAAACACCCTGGGGATGTCCGTCGAATGATGTCAAACAACACAGGCAAACGGCAGGGTTACACCGTCTCGTTCAGCCCTGATACTGGTTCTGCCTCACCATCTGCCTTTGCCAAGGCCACGGGTGATGACATCGACACCAAGTTACAGGCCTACTGGTCCTCTAGTCGGATGCATGTACGTCGGCCTGAACCTGAGCCGGAGCCGGATTTTTGAAGGGGCGATCTGTCAACCAAAGAGCAGTCTTGTTACACCGATAGAAGAGAGGTGGATCAAGACAAACAAAACAATGGGCTCTGCGACTCAAGGTTGGTGATCCTCGTGGAAGAGCACTGGCTGGATGAATCAGATTGGGGACTCTCGTCTGTCCGTCATCCGTCTTGGCCAGAAGGTCCAGCCCCAGGAAACCAGGCACCACCCATGCTCGCGGGGTAGCATGCCACCTATCTTCGGAGGGGCTACCTTCCGCGGCAATTGGCAAGGAACGACCGGTTACTGTGCTGGACCGGTCGTCTCCAGGGCATTCCAGCACACCTGATTCTGTGATCTACACTGTTTCCAAACATTCCTGGTCCACGCTCATGTGGCGAGCCCTCATGGACCGAGGAGCCAACGGCTGCATCCTTGGCAAGGATGTCAGGGTTATTCACCATTACGGTCAATTTATTGATCTCAGTGGCATTGATGACCATACAGTTCAGAACCTCCAGCTTGCCACGGCAGCTGCTTACATCCTCACAGACCATGGTCCCATCATTGGTCTGATACACCAGGGTGCTGCCATGTCCCATGGGAAAACCATTCTCTCCCCAGGTCAGTTGGAGCATTTCGGGTGCCGTGTCCATGACAAGGCCCTGACTGTCACCGGGCTCGACCCCTACTTTGTGACCCCCAATGGTTTCAGGGTGCCCATGGCCATCCAGTCTGGGCTACCCTATGTCCAACTGCGGCCACCTACCGACCAGGAGCTCAGTGACAGTAGTATCCCCCATGTGGACCTCACCAGTCCTCATGCCTGGGATCCCTCCTGTCTTGACTCTGTCCCTGCGGATGACTGGTTCCTTCAGCAGGACAACACCCTCTACGATGATGGGGAGTTCCCACTGGACCCTCTTGGGCGACTTCGAGTGTTTGATGACGACTTCGTTGACCACTCTGACCGCCAGAACCAGTCCATTGATCGTCGTGGCATTATGGAAGCCATGGCACACATCATCTCAGACGAGATTGACCTTCCCCCCCTCATGGAACGAGCATCCCACGGTTATGACTCCGACTCTTCGGATGACAGTGACGGTTATGCTTCTGATCCTGATACTCCATGGCAATGCCATGTACAAACCCGGGCCCAACGCCGGCGCCGGCGCTACCCCCCTCCCACCCCTTTGGCAGCCCCTTTGTTATCAGGTGCTGGGGAGGATTGTTCAGGACCACCTTCAACACAAGCTAAGCCAAAGGTTGAGACTGTATCAGATGACGAGGACACGGAACCACTTCGGTCCAACAACAAGGCCAAACACCACACCGGTCTTGAGTTCCCACCCAAGTCCAAGAAGATCAAGACTCAGAGCACAGCCAAACTCAGGAGGTTCTTCCCAGGAGTTACCGATGAGACTATCAAGCGAACTCTCGATGCTACCACTCAGTATGGAACCAAGGGAAGGACACTTAGAGGTCAGATCGTGTCTCCCAACCCCATCCTGAATATCCCAAGACGACACGAAGACGTAGCCACGGATACAATCTATAGCAGCACGCCAGCTATTGATGATGGATCCACTGCAGCCCAACTTTTCATTGGCAGGACCTCCCACTACAGGACACTTCGCCCCGCTGGAAGCTCTGATGCCAGTTATATCAGGAATCTGATGGATGAGATCAGGAAGCTTGGTGCCATGAACAGGATACGGTCCGACAATGCTAAGGCCCAGTGCAATCAGAGGGTCAAGGATATCTACAGGACCTTTTGCATCGATGACTGGCACTCTGAGGCCTACAAGGGCAACCAAAACTTTGCTGAGTTGGGCTGGAGGGATACGAAAGCAAAGATCCAAACGGTACTGGACACCCGGGATGTCCCCTCTGAGTGCTGGCTCTTGTGTGGACAGTTCATATCACCCTACAGAACCACATCGCCTGGAATGCCTTGGTTGGCGACACCTTTTGAGTGCTGTTCGGTTTCACACCGGATATCTCAGCCCTTATCAGTTTGAGTTCTACGAACCTGTATATTACCAGAAGTACGGTGGTTCATTTCCAAAGATTCTGTTGAGGCGGGGGTCGGTTTGTCGGTGTACGGAGGACGTGGTCATGGGATGACTTACAAGATATTGACGGAGTCAGGCAAGGTCATATGCAGGGCGGTGGCCAGGACGGCAAGGAAGGGAGCTGAACTCAGCAACTGGAAGGCGATGGACTAGCCCCGAAACTGGCCCCAAGCCAAAGCCAATCTCAGGAGAAGGCCTCCACAAGCGAAGCTGACCTTGAGTCGGGGCCGCTCGGAGACTGAAGTGTTGAGAAAGGCATCGAGATAGAGGAGACGGAGGAGAATGGGAGTTTCACAACTCCATACGCAAGGATATCCTATCCAACCTTGAACACAAGGATGTCCTAGAGGGTGGCAACCTGCCATCATTGACATCACCAACCTTCTTAACGGACCTTTATCACCCACCCAACGAGGAAGGCGAGCAGCATAGAGCCAAGATGTTGTGTTTCTGCCGAGGCCACAGGAGAAACCAACGCAGACGGATCAGCAGCTGTATACAGGTTCAAGTGTAAACATGGGGACGATACTTTGAGGAAGTTTTGGCATACTCAAAATGCTGGAAAGGTGTGAAAGGGACCTGGACAAGGAAGACATGTACCGGATCGAGGCTGCATCCGACATCGTCCCTCCCGAACTAAGTCCAAGTACGAGGTGCTGATTTGATGGGCCAGTGGGGAGACTTCTTGGGAGGGTATGGGGAGCATTTCAATGATGACCCTGTGTCAATTTCCATCTACGCATCAAAAAATGGCCTGCTCAAGGTCGATGGATGGAAGCGATGCAACCCTACACCAAAAACTCCAAGGTGTTCGCACGTATGGTACATCAAGCAAAGTTGAAAAGCTTCCGCACCCAGCCCATTTATCAATATGGTTACCAGGTCCAAGAAACCACGCTGAAGCTGTTTTCATTGAGAGAAAATGGAACAGTAAGTGGCAGGATGCAGAGAGCTGGAGATTGCCCAATTGATGGAATACGACACCTTCGATCACTGGGAAAGGGTACCCCAGTCCCAACAGGCTACCAGAAGATCCATGTCATATGGTCTATGCCGTCAAACACGACGGGCGGCACAGGCAAGGTTTGTGGCAGGAGGCCACAGGACAGAGACACCAGTAGACCCAACCTACTCAGGTTTTGTGTCCTTGCAGGGCATCCGTCTTGGTTAGTTTCTTGGCTGAGTTGAATGGGTTGAACTCTGGGCAACGGACATGGCAAGCATACCTGGAAACTACACGACTGAAAGGTGTGTTTTATTGCTGGTGGGGAGTTTGGAGACATGGCTGGGCATACGATGAAGATGATCAAGGCCCAATATGGCCTCAAGTCATCAGGCAAATGTTGGCATGATAGACTGTATGATGTGCTTCACGGATTTGGCTTCAAGCCCTCTAAGGCTGAGCCAGATATCTGGATGCGTGATTGTGGCGACCACTATGAGTACATCGGTTGCTATGTTGACGACCTATTGATAGCTTCCAAGCAACCTCAAGTCATCATCGATCTACTGCAGGCTCCACCACACAAGTTCAAACTCAAAGGAACTGGACCTGTACCTTCCATCTGGGATGTGACTTTGAAAGGGATGCGACGGAATCCTGTCCATGACACCAAAAAAGTACATTGAACGTGTAAGGCCCAATAGTATCCTTGTTTGGGGGAACCATCCACTAAGGTAACCAGTCCAGTGGAAGAACGACCACCCAGAGCTGATACCTCTCCTCTCCTGGATGATGATGGGATCTCAAAATACCAGTCCCTGATTGGAGCATTGCAATGGGCAATTTCACTTTGGAGATTTGATATTGCAGTCTCTGTAATGTCAATGTCGTCCTTCAGGGTGCACCCAGAGTGGGGCACCTGGAAAGACTAAGAGGATCACTGGATTCTTGTCAAGATGAACCAGGCAGGAACAGGATCCGCACCAACGAGCCAGACTACTCTCAACTGGATACCGAACCTACGACTGGACAAGGACGGCTATGGGGAGGACAGGAGGAACTCCCAGTAATGCCCCACAGCCAAAGGGCAAGCCGGTAGTATTGAGACCTATGTGGATGCAAACCTATACCACGATTGGTCAATGGCAAGGCAGTCACTGGTGTATGCACTATGTGAACCAGACCCCATTCGAATGGTACTGCAAGAAGCAAGCTACTGTGGAACAGCCACATACGGCTCTGAGTTCTTGCTGCTAGGGTTGCCACCCAACAGGCCATTCAGCCAGAGTTACACTCAGGTATCTTTGTGTGGAGGTAAAGGGGCCAAAATACATGTTTGGCGACAAGGGTCTGTGGTGACAAGTTCCACCCAGCCCCATTCGCCCCTCAAGAAGAGACATCACGCCCTCTCCTACACTTCGTCAGAGAAGCCATTGCCGCAGGGACCATCTCGTTTCATCATCTACCGGGAGCAATCAACCCCGCAGACATCCTGACGAAACACTGGGGTTACTCCCAGATATGCCCATTCTGAAGGCAGTTCTGTTCTGGAAGGAGACACAGCTGATCTCCTGGACACCACCATGGACACATCACATGGTGGGGAGCGATGAGTGGAAATCCACGTGAACTCCCATTGTGGTGCGAAGCAGCTGTGCTGGTTTAGCCAGGTGAAGAATCGCTGGTGACATCTATACTCCAACAGTAGGGTCAGCAGTGCAGCCATCTGGCAATACAGAAATAGCTGAGGAACTCTATATACCCAAGGATGATGCAGTTCTTCAGCCAAGACCAATATAGAAAGCTAGCTTGCCAGCACCAGCCAAATGAGATGCAAGAGAGCCAAAGCTGCATGGCTGAGTGCTGTCGAGGATTTTGTGTTCAGTTGATTTTAGCATAGTTTAAAAGAAGAAGAAGTAATGAAAGGATAGTTGACCAGATACAGCCTCAGTAGCACTAGTCTCCCCACAGTTGAAGCCTTCCTGTGTGGATTGTGCCAAGGCAAAGAGTGAGTTGTTCAATCATTGCTGTGGAGATTGAGTAACAGCGGCAGCCAGCTTTGTGGCTGGCCCATTCCCATTGTCAGAGGAGTGAGGCTCCAAGCAGAGCTCTCCACTCCCAGCCAACTCTTTGTGCATCTACCCTGACTGGATCTCATCGAACAGGAGCCATGGGTTCGAAACAATGGTCTACAGTTGTACAGCAAGCGAGAAGATATCCAAAACCACCAGCAATATGATAGGGAGAGAACCGATGGATTCTTTCGGTTTCTTTCGGCTGATCTTCATGTTGGCAAATCGGTTCTTATAAAAGCTAAGACGTTTGTGAATACACATCTTAAGTGTGAACACTACTCCCGCCAAAAGGAAGTCAATCAATATGCCGAGTTGGTCCAAATCAAGGTTGGAGAGTCGCTGTCTATACAGAAAAGTGTGTCTACGGTCACATCCCGTGCAGCAGCTCAATCACTTGACGCATGTGAAGATATCCAAGCCGGGCTTCAGCAGCTCCTGACTCCGGAACAAACTAGAGAGATGGCATTATCTGTATTTCGAGCCAAGTCCAATGGAGCAGTGGCCAAGCTACACCCATTCTACCGGCTTCAGTTTGCCTCTCAATATTGGTCGATGAGTGCCACAACCAGAAGAGGAGAGGAATTCCGCGACCAACGTCTAATACAGCGCAATCATACAACCCTTGACGAGATCGGATTTCGTGGAATGAGGGCTTGCCAAATTGTCACAAATAAGGCAAAGCACAACAAAGATGGCCGCCTGGAGTACACCTACATTATCCCCAACATGGATTCGCTCAAGGATGCAGGTGCATGGTCAGGCGCCTTGTTTCTGTGGAGGCTCAAGGTGGACAATGAAGTATTCCCGGATTTCACCGGCGAGGACTACAAGGCCATCTTCGGTGTTTGGACATATCCATGTTTAGACGACCGTTCGTGTGAGACCTTTTCCCATGGCAAGGGGTTCAATCTCACCATTTTGGACCGTTTTTTGCACTTTTTTTTTACTTTTTTTGGAGTTTGCCTTGAGTACCGGGTTGGATATAAGAGCTAAAAAAGCACTTAATGCCTAGTACAAGGGGCCCATTTGGTGCTGCTGCTGCTGTTGTTGGTGTTCGCGCAATTCCAACATCCACCATGATACTAAGCTGAACTTTGGATCAATATTGTCGACCCTCTACAAAGTAAATAGTAGAGATAGAATACATAAAAATGGACTAGTTTTAGACTCCTAAAGATGCCCTTGGTGGGTGGCCAAATTGACTCTGGATGGGGTACTTTGTGAAGTCCATTTTCAATACGCCGCCCTAGCGGACAGCTGAAACCGAAGTCGGTGTCTATACCTGCGCCGACTTTGTCGGTTTCAGCTGTCCGCTAGGGCATAACAAAGGGATACACATCGATCTGAGTCCTACCCTCACAGGAACCCTCATTGTCGAGTAGCTTCAAAACCACAATTTTCACAACCTGGCTGTCATCGTGATACACCAATCGGTTCATCCCGTCCAATACAAACTTCAGCAGATTATCAATGTCAGGAACAATCGGTCTCACAAAGGGAACCGAATTCTTCAGAATGCCCATCAATCTCCTGCTGGCTCGAAAGTCACTGTTCGGACGCCTCATCCAAAAGTGCACCTCCACTGTCACTGGCGTACCGGTAGGAAACACGGCTCCATGTTGAGTGGCAGGAACCAGTTCTTGTACAGTCTTTCTGAATGCAGCCTTCTCCTTGCTTCCAGGATGTAAAGACCCCACCTGCCCATTCTCATCCTCTTCTCAGGGAGTGGCTTGCCAGGAACCTCAAAGGACACCCTCATGGGCGGCGAATCTTCTCTCCCACCAAGTCAATTACTTCTGTCATAGCTGCTACCACATTGTGGCTGCAGAGACCATCACATGATTCGCGCATGTAAACAGCAGCAGTACCCTGCAGTGAGTCTTCTTGTGCGGCGAGACATGTATGTCATGTGTTTGGTATAACTTTGCTTGTCTATGTACATGTTATCCATCAGGCTTTGGGTAACTTGGCCAGCTGCGAATTGTGTGCAGCTGTGGTGAGGGAAAGTTAGCCAAGGCCTTTCTCCAGGAACAAAAGAAGGATTCGCAAGATCACAATAGCATGTTCTTCACTGACACATGCTGTTCTTTGATGATCTCTTGGGAATACGCGACTGTGTATTTAGGGGGGTGGTGAGCAAGCATGGACTGGCTATGCTGGCAGCATAAGTCAAGGGGGCATGGGCTGCCTGGCTGATTCGCATGCACCACTGGCTTTGCATAAGGATGGAGCAACCAAAAACACCAAAAGTGATACCAACTGGGCCTAGAACCTCATTCTTCGTTCCACCATGACATGCGCGCGCACCCGAGCTGAGCATACAACACTTGAGTAAGGTGAAATTAGCGTTGGGGCCATGTCCAAAACGGTGCGAAAGCAAGTGCCAAGCGACAGCTCCAGCACTGGAGGCACTCGGCACCGGTAGCAACCTGTACCGGTACTGTATGGCTATGCGAGGGGAAGATCAAGATGAATTTTCATGAAAAATTTATGACTATTGCTAGTTTGATGGCTGGCCAGCTAGCTAGCTACCCGGTACAAAGAGTGCCCAACGAACCAGCGTACTGGTACTGCGGCAAAATGTCAGCAAACTATCTTTGCATGTTCTTGCATGGCATGCTTTGAGACGGGCAATTACAATTTGTCGCGAAGTGGAATGCAATAATTCTAGTATGGTATCAAGAATCAGAACTGGTGTCTTCAAAGTAACCTACAGCTATGCTGCCGGCGCAGCTGGCAGCACAAATGCATCCAACTGCAAAGAAGGGCCCAGGCTCTGCAGCAGGAACTGATAGTCCTCATCAACATCCTCTTCCAGGGGCACATTTGTGGTAGAGCACAAAAGGTCTCCAGCCCAGTCAAGGCACGTATTCAACCCTTCTGAACAGAGTTGCAGGGACTCAAGACGGGCCAAGTTATTGATGGTAGCCAGTAGGACCAGCTTCATGTTTGCCAATACAGCAACACTTCTGGCATGGTCTGTGGACACAGCAGCCTCCAGAGCTGCCTGATAAAAGAAAATGGCCCGTTCCATGCATTTGTATGTGGCTCCCACTGGACCTGATTTGGCTTGAAGATCATATGCAAGCCCCAGATTGTAGAGCAGCACTATCAAACATGAACGGCACTCCAACGCATTCATAGACCCTTGTGTCTTGCATATTCGAAACACCTTGGGGAACAGAAGGAAAAGTCCACATTCTTCCTTGAGCCATGTTTTGTGTGCAATTGAAAGGCTCTGGATCGAGAATCCTCCATGATCAGTCCATTCACCCAACAAATCTTGTTCTTGGTCTTTTTTATTCTGTATCTCAGAGGATTGTCGAGTTTGATCAATCTGTCTCTTCAAGCTCATCAGAGCTGCCTTGAACTCGGATATGGCAGAGGAAGCATTGCCCCTTTGCAAGAATTGGATGCCATTGGCAATAGAATCAAGCAGATGTAGGCTGCTAGAGTTGAACTCCTTCATCATTGGCAGTGTCTTGTCGGTCCGCTGAGGTTGGTTTATGTGACGGTTTTCGCTTGAGTTTGTGCTGGTGTTTGCTGGGGAAGTGGAAGAAGCCAAGGGGGAAAAGTGCAGCGGGGCTAGATGGGGATCCCATGAATTCCGTCCAGCAGCGTCTCATTTGTTTCCTTGTTGACCTAACAATGCTGGCCTCTGAAGTCTGCCATGGCGCACAGTAAAATCTGTTCAACTGTTGGGTTCAAGAAGCTGTTCGGGGGCATCTTATTTGGTTCGGACACTTTCAAAGTTCCACGAAGAGAAAGGCTTACTCAGAGTACAAGGTGCATACGTTCTCTATTTGAGTTAAGTCCCAAAGTACCAGCAAGTTCTCAGAGTTTAACCAGCATTACTCCCACAATCAGAATTATTGCAAGACTTGCTTCTAATTCTTTCAAAATCAATGCTGCCCACTCCAAGAACCTCTCTCTGCCCATCACCTCCTGCGATAGCCAGCTAGCTAGCTAGTATAGCTACTAGCTAGCTAGAAGTAGTAGCTAGTGAAACCTCACACCTCTGAACCTCCCGGCAATCTAGCCTTGGCACGCCAAGAGGGAAGACTAGTGAGTATGGAGCCATAATCGGGAATGGAACTTGAGACGTCTTTTTAACCATAGCCAGCAAGAGATAAAGCAAGAGATAAAGCTATAGCGCTGTAAGTCGCCTCTGAAACAATTCACAGTACAAGCAGCCAGAATTCCCGTACAATACATACCAGTACTAAAAGGCTCAAATATATCTCAAGATACATACTAGGACGTACTGATACTTCAGGAAGTTCTCCCGGAATTGCTTCATCCAAAATGGGTCCGAACATATATATATCCACGACACCGAGAAACATTGAATCATTGGGAGGAGGTTCCAACGGAGGCCGTCCGGATTCGTTATCTGGGTTTCGATTGTCCTGCAAAAAGCTCCTCACCGTCGCCCCGGATTAGTTAATTGTCAAACCAAAACAGAAAGAACGGTTCAGCTCCAAACACGTTCCTGGCGGCGGCCTTGTCATTGTTGTGCTCATACGAGTTCACTTTCACTTTTGTAGCAGCACTGATTGAATGATTCTCTTGAGCCCTCGAAGTAGATACTCTGAGGCTCTCAAGATGAGAAAAATTTGCACCTTTCCTGCACTAGTCTAACTCCAAGAAAAATCTGCACCTCTAAGCACCTCGGGGGGGGGGCAAAAGAATGATTGAATGATTTGATTCAATCTGCACGTCTACGTACTCTAGAGGGTGTGCACCTCGGGGGCACAACTTCCATGGGCACAATTCCAGATTGGGGCAGCACTGAATAGACTGAGGCAACCAGTAATGAGCGGCCCTGTCCCAAACATGTTTAGATTTCAGATTTTAACGAACAAATAATAGGCAATTTGAGCGTTACTGAGATCCTCTACAACGCAAATGACACATTTGGCCGCATTGCTTGGAAGATTCAGCACTTGCTCTAGTAGCTAGCAGGCCGTCGGATGGTTTTATTAGCTCTGGCTAGCTAGTCCCCCCAACACCGTATCCTGGTGGTACTAGTAGGTAGGTACGAGCTCACTATCCGGTACGGTAACTGGTATTGACAAGAGCAGACCTGCAGACTTAGCCTTAGGGTTAGGCCTTTTTGACAAATGCCAAGAAACGCAACGCACACGGCCATGATAGTTAGACTACAAGCGCAAGCGGGTATCATCATTGTAACTCCCCCTTCAGTATTCTGGCCAATCCTATATTATAGATACACTGCAAATGCCATGGCTCAAGAAGCATTCCATGACGAGGAAGAGGATCCCATAACAGTAGAGGAGGAAGAGGGTAAACTCAAAGCAGAAGAATTGGTCCCCTTGTCTGCCAATGGATCTGCATCCAACGGTACCACCCCACGGTCGGTAATCCCGTTGGAAATTGAAGGGTGCACTGATGCCGGTAGTGAAGCAAGGGTATCGTTGTCCAAATGTGCCAAAGTTGCTCTATTCTCAGTTGGAGTAATCTCTTTGGCAGTTCCTCTTGCCGTTGCACTATTGTATTATCGAAATTCGGAACAAGAGGTGCCATTGGCCATTAATGCTCCATCCCAACAAGATGCCATTGCTTCCGCTGAGAGGCTCCCTGAGGTTGTGAAAGGTGCTAAAGAAGAGGATGTTGTAGGCTGGGTTCCCAATCCACACGACTTTGCCCTTTGTCGAGCCAACAACACAGTCCTAGCTCGAGAGACGTCTACCGAGTATGTGTCGGAGGATGCTCAAGCGCAGGTGATGCACCAACTGCCAACTCCGTGGCAACGAGCATGGTCGTTGCGTCCACAAGATTTTGAGCCCAAACACGGTGGCCAGAACTGCTCTTCTGTAGACGAACTACTACAAGCCATTCAATTGGGACATCGGACCTTTGACGACGAGCATGATGACATGCTCTATTACTACGACAATGCTACCCTGGATACATGGATCAAACGAGAAAAAACGGCATCCACATTTGTTCCGTACGGCTGCGATATCCCAGTCTTGTCCAGTGAGGAGATTTGTGAGATTCTGAATATGTTCAACTCCATCATTGTCATTGGTGATTCGTTGGTCAGACATGTCCAAGCTGGATTGTTGGTGGGACTTACCAACAACTTTGTCTCCGGATCCTTATTGGGATCCGACAGTCAGGATGCCCTCGAAAACTGTCGATGCGATGGTTTGCTCAGTGAACATATTCTGTGTCGGACACATTTGGGGAGCAATTTCTCCGAACTGCAGCCTTTTCAGGCATGTCCCAACCTACGCACATCGGATCGAGTGGCTCGACGATCCATCTTCCAAGAACGATTTACCTGGATCTCCAATCACCATACTCTTGCCACTCACATGGACTCTGCTTGGTTTGATCACTGCTGGGAAGTCGACCAAAATGGAGATCCTGTCCCTTTTCTCTCCGATGGCAAGCAGAACAAAGGAATGCTCCTGTTATTCGAGGGAGGCTTGCACCATCACCTGGATCCACAGTCGTTCATCAAACAAATTCTGGCTCAGTTCTTCAACGAGCAACACGTTCGGCTCTGTTCCGAGGCTCACAAGTTGTACGTCATTTGGCAGCGGATCGGGTCCCAGTCTCCCCTCTACGACAGCTTATTCCCGTTCCAAGCACAAGACCGTGCCAAATATTTCAATGACGAGGTGGACGAGTGGATTTATCATGTCTCCAACCATACAATCATTCAAATGGATACAGTCAACATGACCCGAGGAGCGCAAAAGAGCGACGGAGCTCACTTTTTGCTAAACGTCAACTTTTTCAAAGCACAATATCTGCTCCAGATTGCCAAGAAAATGAAGGAGGAAGATCGATTTGTGATCCTGAATTGATAGAGGGCTGGCTATACAACGAACAGCCACTTTGCTGAGAGAACTTTTCTGGCTGACTGGGGCCAATCTGCTTATGTCACTACCGCACCATCAACTGTAAAAGTTCTCTGATGGTTGTAGCTGAGTGTTAGGCAAAGAAGATATGGAATTCGGGACTTGGTTCCATGGGATCAGGGGCGACCAACTCTGGGCCAACATGGGGGCCAAAGGGCTTGACTTTGGATCCACGGAGACGTAAGTGAGTGGCTTTGGCAAGGGCAATCAATCCTCTGAGTAATTACTTGGCAAGGTAAACCCCAGTGTCGTCACAACAACTGGTTTAGCAATCGGCCGCACACTCCTAAGGGAAGTTCTGGCTTCCATAGGTAGCTTCCCGACTCTACCCCCTTTCCTGTGGATTGAAAGCTAAGGGCGTTTGTAGCTACTGTATACTTCACCCTCGCGCAACTGCGACCATTGCATGTTGCTGTACCCGTACCATACGAACGATGGGACAGCGCCTCTCAAACAACAATTCGTCAACCAATCACGGACAAAGCTACAGCACTAAACGTGGCAACATTGAAATAGCTACTATAGTATTATTATATTTGTGAACAAACAAGATCCATCACAGTTCTGCAACTACAAGATCTTCCGGCGTCAGGTCACTGTCAAAGGAGTGCAGCTTGTCAAACGAAAAGCCATGCATTGAGGAAGAGGAAGAACCTCCAATAACCCTTTGATCCGAAAAGAGAGCCGTCGTAGGCGGCCGCGCCTGCTGTCGCTCGTACTCCAACAAGTAGTTGGCAATGGTAGCCTTGAGATTCTTGTATTGATCGTACAAATGCCGAATCACTTCTTTTTCTGCCTTGTTGGGCATTCGACCATGCGTCTGCGCAAACTGGATATCGTATTGTTTCAGTTGTTTCTTGAGCGACTCGAGCGGGGAAATGTAATCCTTGAGCGTATTGTAGTGATTGTACAAGGGTCGAATGACTTCCTTTTCCGTCTTGTTGGGCATACGACCATGAGATTGTGCAAATTGAATGTCAAACTGCTTGAGTTGCTCTTTGAGATCCTTTTTCATTTCCTGCAGCTCCGACAAGGACGGACCTTTACCACTGCTGCTCAAATTGGCATTGCTTTGCGTCGCCTGAATGACATCCCACGAGGTACTGCGAGTGGCTGCCACCGAGAGTAGTGCTGGTTGTTGTTGAGTAGGTGGTTTCTTGTCGGCCAACAAGTCTCGTGCAATACTGTTAATGCTTCGAATGGCCCCCCCACTTCCGGTCCTCTTGTGAGCACTGGTAGGGATGTTGATTGGTTTTGCCGTGGGCGACGCCATGCTGTGAGCGGACGATCCATCCAGCGTCCGCATCCTTCGGTGCTTACCAGTATTATTATTGGTTGCAGCAGCAGCCGCCGGTGGCGATGCATTCTCCTTGCTATTATGAATACCTTTACCACTACCACCGACGAAACAATCTGGAATGATGGAGCCGTGGCTATTCAGCCGTCGATGGCCACTGTTGGTGCCGGACGGTGATGACGTACCACCCGCACTGCGCATTCGCCGGTGCGATGGCGTACTCTTGACAGGAGCAGCAGCATCATGACTGCTGTTGAGGATGCTATTGTCGTGCAAGACATTAAAGACCGACGCCGTTTTGCGCATGGGACTCTTGGCAGCAGCGTCTCGTGTTGGTAACGAAAAGGGCGGGACATAAGTATTCGTAGTAGTTCGTCGCGGCAACAGACTGGCTCGAACGGGACTCTTGCTGACTTCCTTTTTGGGCATTCGCCGTGGCAATCCAGCACCTCGCATGGGACTCTTGTTGTTGTTGGGAATGGTCGGAAGCATGGGACCACTACTATTGGTGATATTCTGTCGCGCACTCGTTGAGCGTGGAGGACTCCGGCTACTCAAGCTATTGTTGTTGTTGTTGCTGTCAAACAACGAGACGGGTCCCATGGGTCGCTTTTGATTGTTGTAACTGTGACTACTGCTGGGCGGTCGCGTGGGACTTCGTGGTGGGAAATTGTTGCTTCCACCAGATGGCAATCTCTTGAGAGGACTTCGTGTGGAACCACTCTCCTCCATCGTGCCATTGTTATTGTTCTGCTGCTCCACTTGCTGCTGTAGTGAATCATGACTCTTCATTCTTCGGGGTGGCGTTCCCGTGTTGTTGATATTGCTATTGCTATCATATGGAATGACCTTGACTCCATCGAGTTGTGGTGTGTTGTCCACTTGAACAATGGGAATATTCCCTCCATGACTGGCATTTCGTTTGTGTCTCTGCATCATGGATCGAATGGGAATACTAGCCGTGTCAGCAGTGGGAAATCGTTGGAGTGTGGGACCACCACTCACATTATTGTGAAAGTTATGGTGGTTGTTGTCATGGTGTGTTGCTGCTGCCATGAGCGCATTAGGATTGGGCAGATGGGTGGGACTGTGACTTCCGGTGCGCCGATGATGGGCGGGTGAGGGTTGTGGTTTGACGGGTGTTTTTGCTGTGGTAGCGTTTGCAGTAGTATCAGTTGGAATCAAAAGGGCATCTCCTAAATGCGCTTCGAGTCGTTGACAAATGGTAGCCATGTCGAGTCGATCACTCACTTTATGAGCCCAACTCGCTTTCAATAATTCCTGCAACTCGAGTGACAATCCATAGCACGACAAAGGCGGCCGATCTCCTTGTCCACACACCAATATTTTGTGTACGGTGGGTGACATGTAATGAAAGGGTTTGACATGAGCGACAATTTCCCAAACCACCATGCCCCAGGCATAACAATCACTCTTCAACTGATATTTTCCATCCAACAGCACTTCGTGGGACATGTATCGTTGCGTTCCACAAACCGTCAAGTGCCAGTAGAGATCGTCTTCATCAATGCAATTGGCAGTATTGGCAATGGCAGTGTCACTATTAGTGTTGGAAGATTGCGTATTGTAGTTGGGTTTGGGTGGTTTTCCAGGTACTAATGGTGGTGGTTGTAATGATGACGATGATGATTGTTGTTGTGGAGCATTGACAGCAGTAGCTAGTGTCAATTCTCTTGCCATTCCAAAATCGAATAGAATCAAGTGATGATCGTCCGGTCCTCCTTTGAACCCAATGTTTTCTGATTGAATTCATTCATTCATCAAGAGTTGAGAAGGTAAGGTATTCAAATGGTAGTTCTGTAATCAACAACAACAAGGTGGCAACTTCACGTATCTTACCTGGTTTCAAATCCCGAAATAGTATTCTCTTGGAGTGCAAATACTCGAGTGCTTTCGCTAATTGATGGGCATAGCGTAGTTTGGTGTCCAACAAATGAGACGAACATACACTAGAGTTGTTTTCATTTGTGTTTGTATGATTTGGATTGTCGTCTCTCCAAGTTTGAATTCTGTCATTGAGTGTTTGCGACAATCTGTCTAGGAGCAGAAAGAATTTGGTGTAATGCTTGGCATGATTCATGGGTTGATCCGTATCTTTCGACAATGCGCGCAGTTGGATAATGTTGGGATGTTCCAGTCGAATCAGAATCTCCGCTTCATTCACCAAATCATCGGCTGCCTTTTGAAACAGTTTCTTGTCTTCTAGCAAACCTTTGCGAATCACCTTGACCGAGTATTCTTGGTCATTACTGCCAGTAGAACTACTACTAGCACTAGTAGTACTGCTATCACGCAGTAGAGAAGGACATTGAAACAAGCCAAAGACTTGCGCAAATCCTCCTTCTCCCAATATTGGACCCAACTGCAGTTCATCACGTCGTAGAAAGACCACGGATCCTTCGCCCTCTTTCAGTCGACACGTTCGTGGTTTGCCTTTGGCGTTGTGGCCGCCAGCGGTCGCAGAACCGCCATCTTGATTGTCACCACGAAAGGAGGAACTGCCATTCCATAGTTTCCGCAATGGACCTGTTAACGATAGTGTTCGGCGGACTGGCATCGTAACACACACACCACTCACTAGCTAGACTACCAATCAATCAAGTAGAGCTAGCTAGCTAGAGTAGTCTATGATTCAGACAAGGACAACACACAACCCAAATTTGTTTTTCGCCTTCATTGGAGTCGGTGGGTTGGATTGTACCACCGGTTCCTTGTGGCTTTTTCCTCCTGATCAATCTTGGTTTGAATAATGGATCAAGTCCACAACGGGGGTCACGCATGCGCAAATTTGGCCTTCTCTATTACCAAAGGACGGTTTTGAATGACTAACCGTTGGCCGAAAGAGTGACATGCTCGACGATCTTTGAGGGTCGTCATGCTTGTCAAGGAAGGCGAACGGATAAATCCAAACAAAATAAAATACCACGGAGTTCCGGTGGTCTAGTTGTCTGTTGACTGTAAACCGGTGGAAAGTCACCGGTACTCTACTTCGTATTTATTTTTCTTCTTTGTACTCTCTAGCTAGGCGGTTCTTGTGGTTTTGTGTTGTGGCTGATGTAGCTAAAGTATACCGGTTCCGTGCCAGTTGCATGTGCAGCCCGCCGTACAAAAATCTTCCTTGGGACACAACGGGAGCAAACGAGCAAGCAACCTTCTCCGTGGCAGCTGTTGTGGCTGTGTGTAGTACCGGTACGGTACGGTACCGGTGCCTGCTGAGGTGCGGCCGAACAAAAATCTTCCTTTTGGCCACAAGAATGAGCATTCCTGTGGCTTCCTCGTGACCGGTACCGTACGACAGGAGGGGGGAGTAAGCCCATGCCCCAGCCAGAAACACAGAAGCAAAAAGTACATATCGCGATACTCGTACCGAAACAATTGAGGTGGCCTCGTGCCGTCCTTGCTTGTCTGTCATCAACGCACGCGTCGCAAGAACGAACAGTCTTCGTCTCAACGTGGATCGAGCTTCCTCGAACATGCATTGCTTGGAGCTAGAAAGTGCCAACGGCAACATGTCACTAGTATAGTCTATTACTCGTACCGAAACAAGGTGGCTTCGTGCTGCCATCGTCCGTGTCTGTCACATCAACTCGACGCAACGAACAATCTTGATTTCGCGCGACATTCATCATGCATTGCTTGGAGCCAGAATGTGCCCACAGCAGCTACAGAACCGTTCCAAAACTTAGATCAAGGAGCACGCATGCCGAAGTAGATGTCACGATACCCGACCGGTGCCAGCTGAGGTGCGGCCATGGTATCGGTACCGTACGGCGCGAGGCTGAGGTGCGACTGTGTTGTACTTGTAGGTACTATACCGGTACTGAACGGAGCCATAGAGGACCCATACGGTACAGACACATGGGGTGGAGAGTTTAATGGTTTTGAAACGCGGTAATACGAGGGTGAGCGAGGTGCGACTGCTGTTCAAGCACTTCAAATACTCTGATTGGATGTTGGCTGCTCACGGCAACCTCAAGCAACGTGACAGGATCGTCCAACCACTCGCGGACGACCAAGCTAGCAAAGGGTATGTTCGTCCAGGCTACGGGCGTGCCGAAAGGATATGCACTGTGCATGAGCTGTGCATGTGAGTTCTTGAGCGAAGGCTGCTTTTGGGGTTTTGTAGTCCAATGATGATCTGAATGTGGCTGGCTATTCTTGCACTAACGGCGGTACAAGCATCGAGCGCTCAAGTCTCTGGCTTCCGCATGTCAGAGGGGAATCAGGACCCTACCCCAGCCACAAAAAGAAGATAATACGATAGCAAAAGTGACTGTTGCTTGTACCTAAAAAAAAGATCACGGAAGAGGAAGGGAAAGTAGGTGTCGCGACATACTCATAGCTCGTACCTGTACCGGTGCTACAAGCTCCGTGCCGTCCTCGTCGTCCGTGTCTGTAATCAACGCGTTGCAACCAACAATCTTGATTTGGACACGTGGCTCGAGCTTCCTCGTGCAGTGCTTGGAGCAAAATGTGACAACAGCAACAGTAGGCTATCGTTCCAAAAAGCAGATCATGGAGCATGCATGCCCAAGTAGATTTCACGATGCGGGTTCTACGAACAGTTATTCCTGCGTGCCATCGTCGTTCTTGTTGTCATTGTACATTCCAGTACGGAGTAGCTTCTCAGCCAAAGCAAGGATCGAGGTACTAGTACCACCAGGTGCTTTTGGTTCGAGGCGAACCAAGCCACGACGGGCATTCGTGCAGTCCTTTCTCGCGTAATCGTCGTTATTGTTGTCTGTCGTTGTACATACATTGCTTTTCAGCCAAAACAAGGATCAAGATAGCACCGGCTGTTTTTGGTTTGAGGTGAACCGAGCCACGACGGACACTCGTGCAGTGCTTTCTCGAGCATCGTGGGTCTATTGCTTTGCTAGTCCAGCCAATACATGTAACAAATTCTTGCACTGAAACATCCAAATCCAAGCTACTGTTTTCTTCATGTACCAATACAAACCTACAAACTATAGGAGCTGCCACTAGTACAGCTGCTAGCCAACCAGCCAGCAAACACATGCACGAGTACAACCAACTCAAGCAAAGTGTTCATTGTAGGGACCCTTCAATAGTTGTCGAATCATATCCGTCTGAACATCCAGAGCCATTTGCATTGCATTCATTTTGGCGTTCATTGTACTCTCGACTCTGTCAAGTTTGGCCTCTAGGGCTTGCTGTTTTGCAACCATCTCTGGATGACTGATATCGCAGCCGCCGTCCACAGGTTCGTTTTGCTGCCCACTACCGTTCTCGCTGTCACCAGCATTGTTGTCCGAGGCGCCTTCTTCTTTGACATCTCGGACCACATAAGTATTGACTGGTGGTGGAAGCCCAATGACTGGTCCATGTGTCCTGCTTGTAACTTTCTCATACACCTTGCCTTCTGAGTGGAAGCATTTCAGCTTCTCGGCATAGGCGGCAATCAGACTCACCAAAAGAGCAACAGCCATGCCTCCATAATGAAAAATGAAGGTCCCAGCCATTTGCTGAAGTGTCAGGGTATCCGCATCAATACCATCCTCGGTTGATGATGATGCCCTGCCACCACCCTTCAGTCTCCTATGCACAGGACGGGTGCTGTGCGACACCGCCTGTTGGGTCATGTGGAGCAAGCGCCGCCTGTCTGATTCCTCGTCATCTTCATATGAACACATGCCATCATCTACCTTTTCTCTATGTTTTCTCCAGAGCTCCTCCACGACTCCATCTTCAACAAGCTCAACCATATGTAAATTGATTACGTGTCGAACCAAACCGCTGCATTTGTGTCCAACATCAGCCTTCATTGCAAATCCAGCCTTGATGGTCTTGATCTTTTCGCCCACCCATTCCAAATCACAGTCAGGGTTGTACTCCTCATTGACCTGATAAGTAAGCCAAGAATCCAATGATAATACCGCCAAGGCACATTCACCATTTCTCAGTGATGTGAAAGAGGCTTTGTCATCTTTTCTGGGTACCACTTTTGCCTTTGGGAATACTTCTTTGATGAAGAACTCTGCATTGGTATTCTCATAGGTACACACAGGGTAGCCATAAACAACAGCTTCCTCCATAGAATCCACCAGAACAGGTTCTACCCTGGATTCCACAAATAGAGAGGCCAGATTGGCAGTGTACGTCGCAACGATAACAAGTGCCCAAATCGTCATGCTGACCCCATATATTCTTCCCCCTAGACTGTTGGGAGCATATTCAAAGTTTTGGGAGAAATTGATGGCACTGAGATACAGGTTGTCCGAGAACCACTGGTACAGAGATCTGTCTTCTCGTTCTCCGCTGAGGTGCTCAATGAACTGGTAGACAAGTCCAGACAGAACAACCGTCAAAACAATCATCCCCCAAACTGCCGGTTCAAATGGTTTGGTCCAATTGAGCGGATCCACATCATTGGTTTCCCTCAGAGACCGTTGCCTATCAATCAAGATGTAGCTGCCATCCGAGAATGGCTCTGGGAAAGTCACACCTCGCTCCATTCTTTCCACAGTATGATCAAAATCCCCCATTGCCATGTCATAATTTTCCACCATCCATATCAACATTTCTGTCCATGTCATGTTATAGCTACTGGGAGCAGCATCAATGACCCCAAAGGAGTTTCGCCAAGTGAAATTGGCACGTTCTGCGATCGCATCCATCAGCTCTGTCCTTAATCCTGGATTCTTCGTGTCAATGCCCTCATCGGCACTGTATTTGAAAAAAGGGTTGCCAACAACAGTGTGTGTAAAAGCAGGTCTCAATGATAGGCCCGAAAGGGCATTCCGTAGTCCAACCTCTCCAGAACGGTACTTTTCAAATCTGTCGCAGACATCTTGCCTGTGACTGACGAGGTCCGGAGTTGCGGGTGTAGTTTGAAAGGTAGCTATCTCTCCCCCAAGACCATTGGTAATAGATACACAGAGGAATACTGCAACGAACTGAAGGGAATGGCGGAGCATGATGATACGGTAGAAGGATGGAGATTTGTAATTTTGAGACAGACAGCAAAAGCATCCATTTTTCTGGCTTCCGTCGCTAATTTCCCGTTGTATTTTTCTAGCTAAAAGTCTAATAGACAGATCTCCGCAGGGAAACGGCCCGAAATCAGGATTTTAAGAATGCAATTAAATTGATCAATTCCAAACCGGAATATAAACTCGAAACCTAAATATAAAACCGAAACATAAATATAAAACCGAAACCAAATTACTATCGTAAATAAATAGAAAAATCAAGCCGAAACCAAAATATCAAATCGAAATCGAAATATCAAATCGAAATCCTAATATAAAATGGAAACCCAAATATGAAGCAAAATTACTTCTAAATCGCCATTTCGGGCCCTTTCAGCTGGATCTCCACAAGCTTCCGATTCGCTCTCATTTCTCATCACCACGTGCCTACCGGTGAGTCTAAAAATGGTAGCTACCAGGTAGACTAGCCAGCTAGCTAGCTAGTCTAGCCAGCTACATCGAGTGGTCTACGGTCTTTTGCAAAAGACAATGACTTCCAGCGAACCGGTGAGTTGAAAGCCCAAGACTGGATTTTGCTTGTGGATTCACCGTCAAAGTAGTCGCCCCGTGGAGCAATGCTGGGGACATGCCCTCATTTAGATCATCACGGGGGTTTAAGAGTACGAAGTAATTGGATTACTGTACATAGATCTACTGATTGGCTGCAACAGCACGATAGAGCAGTAGCGAGTAGGGTTACCAGGGAAGCAAGCATAGTAGGAGCCAACCCAGGACCAACCAATAATTTGCCGGCGGAAGATGACACTGGTGCCTCTTCGCGATATACATTGCATTCTGAACAACCGTCCCTCAGAACGCCCTCCGAGGACCATCCAAAAGATACTCTTTCAATCTTGCACCTCTGCCGCCAACCGAAAGATCCGAAAGATCGGCCTCCAAACAGAAAAGATCCAAAAGATTCGTAGCGGTACCTCTAAATCTTCTTCCAACAAACGGGAAGATTTCTCCATTCGCAACATTCCAACGCTCCGAGTGACAGTCTGCTATCTAGCTAGACTAGTACGACCATGGCGGCCGCGCACCCATGAGATTGTTTTTGTGCTTTGCTGCTGGTCGTAGTTATGTAACCTAACCAATTCATAGACCCCAGCATGCAGGCGACTATCTAGTAGGATCCCTCAACTTGACATTGACGAAGAAATGCGCAGACGGTCCATGATTGTGCTACTTCTCGTACTGGCCGACCTGCAGGACTATTCAAAGCTGTTCCAACTATAACCTAGCGCTGATTGATAACGTGGAGTGTCATCGTGGATGAATGAGTCATTTGTTGTCGAATCTTTTTTGGGGTATCCAGGAACGGTACTAGAGTCTAGTACCATGAAAGCTACCTGCGTGTGGCCCTGGCTCCTTAACCCTATAGTCATTTGTTTATGTTAGCTACTGTTGAAAAGGTGTGAACTTGAACGCACAATTTCTCTAATTTAATCAATATCCTTCCAGCTCTACTGTCTAGTAGACTGGCTATCTGTTTCGTTTTCTCTTTCTCTCTCGTTCAGATTGTGAGCTCTACAACT